>JBBPJY010000073.1:0-20182 GCA_038088975.1 Xerocomus cyaneibrunnescens
CGAGTACGTTCTTCTGCCCCTCCTACGCGCCCTTGCACCACTCTGTTCTGCACGCTTCGCGCCGCTTGTCTCGGCATCGCTCAAGAAGGACAAAGACAAGGTTCGTCGGACCGTGGGAAAAGGCAAGGACAAGAACAAGAACAGGGCCAAGGATAAGCGTACGAGCACCAGCACCTCCCTGGCCGATCCCCCGAAGAAGAGTGATGTCCGTACTGACGCGTTCGCCCTCATCGGCACGTCGCTCGAGGCGCTGGATGCTCTCCCGCCCTTGGTCCGTCTCCCCTGCCCAGGCGCGAGTGCAGACGGCAGTGGGGGCGGCAGCATCGCAAGCGGTATCAGAGATCGACTTGGTCTTGAGACAATCCGCGAGCTCGAGGCTCTATATGCGGTGCCTCCAGCATCTCCACCTTCCCCCCCATCTTCGAGCTCACTCCAGCCGTCCTCTCAACAACCACTCGCGACGCCACCGGAGCTGCAACCACAACCACCACTACCGACCCCGACCTCGACCCCACTCTCTGCACAATCTCAGTCTCATCTGCAGCCTCTACCCCAGTCCCAGCCCGGAACGCAGCGGCATTCGGTCACCCAGTCGCGCGCAGAACGGCTAGAAAGGCTCGCAGGCACGCGAGCAGAGCGCATCCGCGCGCTCGCAACGAGGGACGCAGGCTGGTTCCTCGCGAGCACGCTCAACCTCTGCGTCGCACCGCCTGCGGCGAGGACCGAACGCTCGGGGGCACTACTCAGGGAAGCGCTCCTCGATCGCATCGGGAAACTCGTGCGATCCGTTCATGTGTCGGTCGATGGATCCCTATTAGATAACGCCCAGGAGTCCAGGTATCTCAACGGCCCGCCCGACGGTGCTACTCCCGATCGAAGCACGACCAGTGCCAAGTTCGCCATCGACCCGGTATGTCAAAACATGCTGTTGGCCATCTGCGAACGTGCCATCAGCCACCTCGTTTGATCCTAGACATGGCCCGGTATTTGGATCGCCACTCATTATTTAGATCCTTGAGATGTGGCCGCTGAACATCTATGTTCCATGTACGCTGCTATATGGGCAGATGTACATATGGCTTCGTAGCGGTGGTAGAACATACAGCGTTAGTTCAAACTATCTAATATCCCTTTTCCCAGTGGATATGCATAGCGGACAATATTTTTACAGGGCGTACTTGCAAGGGACAATCGATCAGCGCTTTAGCGGAACCACAGGGTGACGTCCTCTTGTTCACTAGAAAAAAAAGAGGTATCCATCGATGATCGATTGCGTCCGAATTGGCAGAATATATCAATATCGTTACAATGTACAAACCATGGCGTCTCTGCAGATACGATAATATACTTGCTAGCAGAGGACATCGCTACGCGTGTACATGCTGACTGAGCATGTATCCGACACCCCGAGCGAGCGTTTCCAGTATCTTTGGTTTCAACTCTGCTGACGTTCCCATTGAGATCTCAAGCGACTGACGAGCTCGCCATACGCCATCCTCTCCCTTCTCTGGGTTTGGCTTGAAGGATCTGAAGCCATGCTTGAAATGCCCGATCATATGAAACCGGGTGCCGTTGGGGAACCCAAAATGTGCACTACACCAATCGATCCTGATGGGGAAATAAACCTTTTAGTGGCTACTTCGTGTCAAAAGATTCACCGACCCACACTGTAAGTGAGTCAACGAACAGCTCGTCACTAGGGAATGAACCTGGAAGGAAATTTCCGGCGTTCGCTGACTCTAGCATGTGTTGATTTTGCACCGACCCAAGAAGATACATGCAGTTCGGTTCTCTGGACTGTATGAGTGCATCTCGAACAGCACTTGCAATCCCGCCCATATCCACGGGGACACTGGCAGGAACCTGACGATTCCAGTACCGCTCGTGAATACACCCAACTGAGGAACTGACGGAGTATACGAACAAGCAGTAGTAAGTTACCTGCAACATTCTTCGTGATGAAGGGAGCATTAATGTGACGATACTGAACACAGATGAGTGCTACTGCGTCGAGTAATTTGATTCACTCACGCTGCACAAATTTCTGACCCTCTGCACTGGATTACTGTTGTTCGCATTCAATACGGCGACGCAATAAGCAGTGAGACAGTCATGTTTCGACAGATATTTTTTATCCTGCTTGTCAGAGAGTGCTGAGCAAAGGTCCTCGAGATCGCGACTATCAATGCGCCACGTCACATGTGCAAAGTCTTTGAGCGATTCGGCGAAAGCGACTTTATCAAAGGGGGGTACTGGATGCAGAGGCATGCGGGACGAAAGCTCAGCCACCATAGAATGAGATGGCACAGGAAAAAGATGTTTCTTGAATGTTGGCACTGCAAATTCGGTGGATAGACCCTGATAGAATTGGGAGAGCGTATGCACGAAACGCGAAAACATAATACCATCCCCTTGTATTGAACGATCAGAAGCATGTAAATGAGGTCTGAGGAGAAGCAACAAACAGAGTGAGTGATTGCACGTGACGCCGATGCAGGTTTCGTGATCAAAGAGTGTTAGCTTAAGGCGCAGGAGAGGTACACCGATGCAGTCAGCCCCGATGGGGTGTTGGTTCAGAAGCGGAGATAGATCCTCCTGGACGACCCAATCGCCATCTAGCAGTGAGTCGGGGCTCATGTCGTGTTTGTACTCGATGTTCACAGGAACAGCAGTGTTGGTAAGTTCGATCTAAGAGAGGTAAGATGAGAGATTTATTGGTTCATGAGATCGACTTACAGCCCAACGTCCGTCAGTACACCGAAGCCGTCCCGCGGCGTGAGGGTATAGCTGCAGGACTCTGGAGAGTGCATCTTCAAACTTGGTTACGTTAAGCTCTGCTGGAATGATATAAACGACATCGACCTGAACCTGCCATGAGCACAGGGACAATGATTGGAATGAAAGTATACATAATAAAGCCATGCGTCATGGCCGGGTATATCGACATGGGTATCGTTTGTGAGGGCAGTTGGTAGTTTGGGGGACACAAAGTGCTGCATCAGAGACATGACTGAGTAAAGACCAAAGGGGAGATATCGACCCACTTGCTCTGTATGCCTCTCTTTAAGTGGTGTCCCTGAAATCTCGTCTGAACCGAAGTGCAGAAAGATTTCAAGATATCATCGTCAATGGGGAAAGAACGATGATTTGTTTGACAGTCCGACTGGCTAGATCTGATCGATTTGTGCCTTGTCGCTTCACGTTCGGTTAAGTCGTCGGAATATAGCTCGCCTACCGTAAGATTCGTCTCCTCTTACATACGGTGTCCGTGTCAAATTTCTGAGCCCAAGTTCACCACTCGTCGGCCAGAAGTGTGAACTGTTATGCCATGTGCACAGTAAACAAGTTCTGGAAACATACTTAGGTTAAAGGGGAATCACTTGCTCTCCAAGCCTGTCTTAAAGGGTTTTGGGTGGCCCGCGTCCCAGAGGTTTCGTTGAACCTTGGAAGCATCTTGAAGATGGCCTGATGTGCCGAGGAAGGTCCCGAGTAGGCTCCAAGTCACAGCAAATACTACGTAGCAGCTGGGGTTCTTTTACGTAGACAATGTGGCGTCACGATGTCGGATCTTGCACCTACCTGCGAAAAAGCACCCTTGCCACGCACCGATTTCCGCAGCGAGAATGGTTTCGCTGTCCGACGCGTGCTATACAGGTTTAGTACATTGTCCCATGGCGACTGATAACAAGTACTAGGCCATCAGCGCAACTTATAAAGCAATGGGTAATCAACAAGCTGTCCACCTTGCCTACGTCCTGGTCACTCGTTGTAATCACCGGCATTGTCTATCACACGACGCTGATTAAAAACTGTTTACTTTTTGCAGGTGAGTCTGCCGAACGTCTACGCTCCATGTAGGCTGTTACATGTAGCACTAGATGATGCATTTACAATATGAATAGATGTGACGTGTGGAGTGTGGTGATGATAGGCTGGCGTGGCATGAGACGATCGAAAAATGCAACAGAGCATGAGCAGGAACCGAAAGCAACAGCGATGACAGGTAAGCGACGATGAGACGGCGCATACTGGCACAGCGCCACCGGCGCCTACGAGAAAAAGTACAACGACTTGCGGATCGTCTCCACTTCGAACGTGCCTTTTTTCGGATGCGGCGGGATCAGATGCGACAGCTTGATAAACTTGTTCTTGAACGCCGCCGGCACGTCTTCGTCCTCTTCTTCGCTCTCCTCCTCGTCTCGCTCTACTTGAATGCGTTTTGGGCTCGAACCTCGTGGTCGACCTCGGGGGCGTTTGACGGGCGCCGCAGGTATCTCAGACTCAGTCGCGACGCCAGTGTCAGAAGCAGCGGTGTCGTCGTCCACGGTGATGGTCGAGACCTCGGCGTCAGTGTCGGCGACATCCAACAAACTCCCGACCGCCGCGTTCTCTTGCTTGAGCTCCGCAGCCACTTCCTTGCTTACTGAAATCCGGCACCCTGCGTTCAAGAGCATCCTGAGGGTCGACTCCTTTCGCATAGCCGACAGCGGCACGAAGTGGTTCATGTAGCGCTCCCGGAACTGTTCCGTTGAGTACCCGGACAAATCATGAGATTAGGGAGACGCTCACCTCAGCTTCGAGTTTCCGGAGTATGTCGGACGAGTGAAGGGCGATGAACGTGTCCCGGATGATTTCCGACATCTCGTCAATGCTGGACGCATGCGTCCAGTACGAGTCGTGCACGGACGCAAACGTGATGCTTCGCGTCTGTAGGTCGGTATGTAAGCGCCCGTCCGTCATCTCAACGAGACCCATACCCTGCACTCCAATGCTGTCAACATCATGTGCGTTGCATCCAGCGAGTGTATAAAGTTGGGAGGGAACGCCGACGCCTGCTTGATGCCGTTGACGGCAGCTGGCGCGGTCGGATCTGAGATGTACACCGTCTGCAACGACGTCATGATTTGCTTGCGCTTCGCTTTGCGATACGGCTGCACGATCGGCAGTCCCAGCGGCGTCGTCCACACCACCGTCGCCATCTGCTCTTTGCGTATGCGTGCCTCCACTGAGTTGGCCTTGGCATTGGCACGCGGGGGTTTGAGGATCTCGGGGAGACGGTCTTTGGGCACGCCTTTGGTGATGAGTTTCGCGCAGAGGTTGAGCCAGTTCTGGATTGCTTTGGCTCCAGTGAAGAGGTCACCGATGCAGTGGAGGACGTTCTTAGCAAGGTAGGCAGAGGCAGCCCAACAGTCTTCTTCAGGTATGTCGCCCCTGTCTTTTAGCTGCTTCTCGATCTGCTCGCGAGCACCAATATACGTGACACCATACACGGTCGTCATGACCTTTTGATGACCAACGATCAATATTCCATGATATCGAACAACGAAAAATGCAGTGCACGCACCGTTTGCTTGACCACTTTGCGAGAAATCTTTCCCAGCAAGAGCTGTGCGATCTTCTCGCCATTGTCAGCGTCTCTCTCTACGATCTTTTTGACCATGTTGGCGACATAGGTGTACACGTCCGATGGTCGGTCGGTAACTGCCAAGTTGACTTGTGCAGCACCCTTGCCGTCGCCTCCGAGGGCAGCATAATGCTGCAAACCATTGCACGTACCATCCTGGTGGACGGGAAGTGTTGACATATACGCATGGGGGTCTTCCGATTCAAGAGCAGCGCGGAGTTCCTTACAAGTGGCAAGGCATTGCCATGGATCGTCTGCCTTACTCCACCAGCGCTGGCCCTGGCCAGCAATTAGAGAAGTGTGCCAGGAAGAGGAGATCGACATACCTCCAGAGGATTCTCGGCACTGTCATAGATATCATCAAGGTGTTCCATCACAAAGGCCACACGTTCGTCGAAGTCCCCCTTGTCGAAGCCATACAGGTTAGCAAGATGAATTTTGAGCCAACGCAGACCACGTTCGCCAAGAGGTTTTGCTTCAGCGAACATTAGAAGACCACGTGCCAGATCATCTCCAATATGGCTCAAATGAGGGGGGATGGGGTACGCTCGTCCACGGAAGTCAAGGTTATGCGGTAGGTAGAATGTATCCCCCAAGAACTGACGTTGGATTAGTACAAAGGTTTGATTTACGTGTTAAGGTACTCACAGCACGGGAAATTTCAATCTTGTAGTTGACGTTGCAACGCTCCGAGTGGTTGCTTGCTTTGTCCTGGACGTAAGCTTTGAGACGTTGGCTGTATATCGATTTTGCGTGCACGTCCGTGTTGTAGTTGTCTGGTTTCTCGGGCTCGGGCTTGTCGTATACTGCAGGAGGAATCTTGCAGAGTCTTTCCCCGGAGTTCCAGACTTGGAGCACGACATCAAAGATCTTTCGATTGATCTGCCAAGGTGTACTGCCCAGGACATCTAGGCCAGCATATACGAGTTCGAGATTGCCCAAGGACGAAGCATGGTGTAGGTAGCTCTGTTGCTCTTGACAGTCCTTAAAACGCATGACGGCGGCTGAATCAACCATCACCTCAGCAAACCTGTCTTGCAAGACGAGAAAGACACCAACTCTTGTTGTAAATGTACCCGCCTTGGTCAGCAGCGAGCCATGGCTTAGGTTTAACGAGCATAGGAAGATGTCGAGGATGAAGCGTTTCGCGCAAAGGGTCCTTGGCAAGCCGATCAGCGACGACAGGATTCAGTCGGATGACCCCTAATTTTTGACCCCGAACGTATTCATATGCATGGTAAAATGCAGGTTGCCTCTCCTTCCTATATGCATATTTAGCACCTAAGAAGACAAGATGAAAAACAATTCCTACAGTTTTTCACCAGTCCGTTTGTCGACCGCCGTACGCTCGACAGTGGCGACGTCCATCAAACAGTCAACGAGGATACTTCCCACTCGCACGCGCAACAACTGCGTCCACTCTGTTGTCCATTCCTCGTTATCCTGGATGTACTTGGCCGCCGTGACGCGGCGTGCGTGCAGATCCCTGTAGCCTAGACCTGAGAAGAAACTATGGTCACCGACGCGATGCAGCGAAGGTATCGCGATGTTGTTGCGCTTGCACATCTGAGCCTTGTACTCGTTTTCGACTGCACGCCCGACAGTGAGGAGAGCGCGAGCTAGCTTCATCCCGTCGGCGACACCACCGGTGCCATTTAGTCGCATCACTTCAAGGATAGTGATGAGCGAAAGCGTTTCGGGCTTCACAAGCGATAAGAATGGACCCAGACGAGTAGATCTATCTAGACGATGTTGGCATTTGCTTTTTGCCATCACAAATTAACACTTACCTCGCGTTTGCTTAGCCTCAGCAGTGATGATGTCTGCAATCTCGGTTTCCAGGCGAGTACGAAGCTTCTGGTGCCAATCCCACATCCATCTTTGAAGGTCTGCGCGTCGAAGACCCACATCCACATGTCCCAAACCTATCTCGCCGAAGATCTTGGCCTCGTGCTTGAGTCTCTCCACAGCAACATCGTAGACAGAGGCTTCGAGTAGTTTTTGACGTGCGGCAACATCTTCAGGAAGAACGCGACGAGCGAGGGTGACCTGTGCCAGATGCTTGCGTAGGTTGTCCAAATTAAATGGGATCTCTTCCACCGAGGCTGAACGAACAGTGCTGCCATTTTCATCTACGATCTCTTGGGACGAATTCTGTGACGGGATCAATCAAGATACAAGGAACTAGCATTGAGCGACCGACTAACCGCGAGCTTCTTTACGGGAATCACCTCTGGGACATCGCTCAAGGGGTCCAAATGACTAGACCCCATAGCTTCCACTTGTCCCAGCTCTGCAATGACCTGCGACATGCTCCCTTCTATTGCTGCCTTCGACAACAACCGGATGACCTCCGATGCCTCTTCAGACGAGGCAAAGACGCGGTCGGATATAACATCCTGAACGGACATTCCACGCGCAGTAAGTCTGTTGAGGAGCATCGCCGGACTTGGGGCTGAAGTCGAATCACCAGGGTCGGTGCCGAGTCTGCAGATAGTGGTAAGACATGCAAATGTTACACGACCGTCCATCTTACCGTGATCGGGCAAGAAGCATGATCGCATAGGTCTGTGAGGTAGGGTGGATATTTTCCGACCCACTTTCCATGGCTTCATACAAAGACCATGCCTCTTCCACCCATAGAGCTCTATCACTCGGCTCCTTTATGGACGCCATTTCGATGTATGCCTCCAGGAAAGAGTTGTATATCCGTGTCTCCAGGAGGGGTTCTGTTTGGGCAGATTTTCGTAGTCGCTCGAAAATCTGTTTTGCGCGAGGCACGTCGTACAGGTTGTACAGACACGCGTCCATGACAGCCAACTGATCTTGTGTGGGCGAGTCCGGGAAGAAATAGGTGCTGAGTGCGGTGGGATTGGTGTGGTCGGGGAGAGGGGTAGGTAGGATAGTGTAAGGAACGCGACGGTGCAAGAATCCACGCATGTCATTAACAAAAGACATGCTCTCCTCCGTCAGCGGGTCCTTTTGTGTTGTAAAATGAAAGGGGTCCGGATGAGGGACCTGAAGCTGGGCGAATGCAGTAGCGGCATTGGCCTTCTTTGTCGGCGTCGAGTAGAGTCGGGCTGGTCGCGGAAGACGTTGCCGGGAGTACGACACCAAAGTCGTCTCCAGCCTGCGAGTAGAGTTTCGAGGTATCATCCAGGTTCAGTGTCGTCGCTGTCGATCCACTCGCCGAGTCGCACGACCAGCTTCAATTAGCGAAAAAAACTTTGGCGTGGGCAGGTTACTTGGACTTCTCACTTTCCCACGTCCTACCCGAACTAGCCCTGCATGGCGGGATCCCAGGCGACCACCTCGGGGACTAGTCATTGCACTCGACCATTGACATCGGTCAACCATCGCTTTGTAGTTCGTGCCAGTCAGGAGAGTCAGTATGGAACGACACACCCTCGGTCGACTTTTCAACCTCTGAACTAGCGAGCATATCGCATGCTTCCACTTCTTATAATATTGGATCTGTCAGCTGATCCGCGAGGTTGCTGAGCGTATACCATCTTCTATTTCAACTCGCCGGTATTGGATATCTCGTCGAGGAGCCTTCTCCTGCACCGGAAATCTCCCCATTCTCGTTCAAGCTCTCCCTATGGCTATAGTCTGCACAATTTATTGTTTCCGGACATCTAGCACTCACGTATGCCAGACCTGGTTGGAAAGTGGTGTCATATCAATCGCAATTTCATGATTCCATCCGTGCGTCTTCCTGTTATCTACCTTCTGGGTGATTCGTCGCTGATGTCGCACAGTCCTGGCCATCTATATCGTACAACAGGTCCGTCCGAGTGAAGTTAACGAGATTTACCTGGGTCCAAAATAGATCGGTCTCATGTTGTGCTCCTAGAGCTGATCCTTGGACTCGTTTATCAGGAAAAATTTTGTCGTGTCTCCTGGAAAGTGTTAGCACCGTCTTCACCGAGACCAGTCTGATAGCCATCTTCTGGGATGACCTGGCATCAAACACGCAACCGAAACAATCAGGTTCTCAGCCATAATAGCTGCGGACCTTGGCACATGATATCGCGAAGAACTTCCCGTCTGAACCAGTCATTCCAGTTTGAAACCGAATTATTCCGGCTACGGAAGTAGTGAGTTCTATGTGGTCTAGTTGCGGCTTCGACCCTTTCCTGTGATTCGCGCTCGTCGTATATAATGGTATATGACTCCGGAGTTTTACTGTGTAGTAGCGTGTGCTATTTTGTGCGATATAGATTTTGCCGGTATATATAACGACGTGCGCGTGCGATTTTATCACCACCTCTTCTCCGTCCATGCATTGCTGCAATATGTTGATAAGGGCATGACGAGTCACGACGTGTATGATTCTTGTCGGATCAATGTATAGATGAATTGATTGGCGAGTAGGCAGGAATCTGGGCTATACAAACACCCAATTTTTGTGTAATGTACGTGTACATTCTACCAAGTTAGACCCCTAACTTCCTAAGCCCAATTCTCCATTGCAACTGTATTGATATACTCGTTAAATGCCTCTCCATTAGTCTGCATTTCACGATCAAGAACCAACACATTAAGATCACCGTCGATCCTGACAATTTCGATGGCAGTAGAGAGGCGACCCCGGATCAGTATACCTCTGAGCCGTTGAGCATGATTCTTCTCAGCTGCCAACTGGAGGTATGTCGAGAGCTGAAAGAGTGCATTTGTCTGGGGCCGCCAACGTTTCTTCACTTCGACAACAAGAACAATCATGTCACCGTCGCAGGCGCCCGTGGCTTTCACCACAACGAAATCAGGGATCCCAATACCTTTCGTTCCCGGCTCAGGGTGCTGGCCATAGGAATCAGCAGAACCCATTGACACGTCCCCAACGATGTCACCCTCCTCTTCCCCATCCTCCTTCTCCTTCTCCCCCTCCCCCTCCCTTTCCTCTTCCTCTTCCTCTTCCTCTTCCTCTTCCCCCTCCTCCTCTCCTCCTCTCTCTTCGTGGATACCCTCCATGAAGATAGGGCTACCCGCCCGACTCTGTTCCAATTGGTCCCAGTCCTCGGAACGAACATCGTCAGCATCATGCACGATATCCTGAGTGGCGGGGATGGGGGGAATAACAGAGGCATCCGCAGCAGGGCGGAGGGTGGCCTGGGGCTTGACCATAAAGTTGCGGGAGACGGGGAAATATGTCCCGAGATAGGCATTCAAGGGACCATATAAAGAAGCTTCAAACCTCAGCGCGCGAGGGCGCTGGAAGATATTCTGGAGCCGCTGCTGTAACCACGGTTCGAGGGCCGGTGGATGGGTAGGTGTGGCCATTGGAGAGCTACAATGATCGTTAGGTGGTCGATTGAAGTGATTGACGCGCACCTTGATACCTTGGTAAAGATTCTGAGTTGCAAGTGTGGCTCCTAGTTTGTAAGCACAGGATGTAAACTACAAAGAGCCGAGTTGGTCGCCATGACGCACGCTAGGAGCCTAAGACAAGAACTAGTTCATCCGTTGATGGCTTATATACCTGTGCCATGGCCAGAATCTGCAAGTCAAGATGCTGAATGCGGCGAGACGCGAGAAAGAGTGTGGTCAGGGCAAACTCGGCTGTACAGGACGGAAATCTTGGCTCCCATTGCATCGTGAAACCACAATAGAACAATAGAACCGCATCGGGCGACAAGACAGCCTGACAGTAAGGTGCTACGAGTCAATATTTGACGTGTAACGATGATGAAACACAAGCTCAATACCTCAATATTGGCTCAATGCAGAACAAAGCAATAGATGAGAACGAAGTCGATGATATGATGATAGTTATTTGGCCCAGTGTGGACCAAGATCACGTGATAGATGAGTCCATAAATATGACCGCGATGTCACCGCAAACCAGTCCTACCACATTAAACACTGGTATGATTTCTCTCTCCAACAACCCTCGCCATTGCATAGCTCATGCAAGCCACATAATAGCGTCATTACCGCATTATGTGGAAAGTCGGAGGACTTGTATTCACCCATGCTCAATTGGTCCAACTCTGCAAACACCTCCGTCCAGAGCGGGAAGAACTCGCAGACAATGCAGGATTCGTCTATTCGACCGCGAACCGTTTTGCATGGGACAGGAAAAGCGAATTCATAGCGGTCGATGTCATGAAACCAAATGGTCACCGGACGACAAAGTTCCTTCTCCGCATGCGATATTCCAACCCTAGCGAGACGGAGACGAGAACCCGCTTTGAAAAGTTCGAAGAGGGACCCAAGGAGTCGAGGATAAGAAAGTGGTTTACTGCGCATGGTATTAAAGGGCCACTGCCGTTTGACACCTTCATGATAGCAGACTGAGGCACCACCCGTGATGACCGCGCGTAATGGAATGTAACTCTCCAGGACTCACTTCGACTTTACTTTTCGTGTACTTGTGACAATAATTTGTTCTCGAAATCCATTCTGCTCGTTAATAGGGGGAAAAGAAGGTGTCCAGCTGCCACTGCACTCCGCAGATGGTAGTGACTGTGCTTCTCGATCGCCTGTCTGGAAGGGAAGGACAGTATGAGCAGGGAGTACTAGAGTTAGTAGGGCACGAAGAGGCATTTTAATTCGACTCTCCGAAAGCGTTGATTTATTCCGAGTTCTTGAAGCTCGTCATCTCAGTTTCTCGATATCGTCATTGTGCTTCGCTGGTTAACTAGTTACATTTCAGAGTATACACGACAGATACTAATTATCGTGCGGGACAATTTTGGTCACCCCAGTCATGGATCATATGGTATCATTACTAGACTAACAGTTCGAACAGAAGGAAGCTATCGTTACGTGATACTAAGAGAGTGCAGATTATGGTGATAACCGATCAGGAAGCAAGAGCAGAGAGCGGAGGATAAGTGAGTTGAGGGAGTCAAAGCGCCGTCAAGGAGCTAGCACACACACTATACTTGACTGAGCGGTTCATAACCCCTCCGGCTCGAACCTCCCATCCTCAATCCAAGCGTTGCCAAGAGGCCTTTGCCCCTCCCCCCACTGGAATCATGCTCATGGTCCACTTCTCCTCTGTCCGTCTCTCTCCTCCGCTTGGCCTCTTCGAATCCTTCTAGTGGAACATCGTACACCTGCCCATATTCGACGCCGACCTCCTTTCCCATCGTCCAGAAATCCTTGCAATTCCTGACGATGCCGAGGTCAAATGGATTCCTCGCGCGCGAACTCGACGACGCGAGTGCAAGTCCATGCGCGGCTCTCCCCCGCGTAAACCGATCTAGTCCGAGTAGGTTGAGCATGAACCCGCCGCACGTCCCCGGTGCAGTCGCCATGGCGAATATACTGCCATGTCGGTGATTGTGCTTGTGTACTCCGCCTTCTGTTTCGTTATCCTCGTCCCCCCGCTCAGAACTTGACGCGTGCTGGTGTTGGTGATGATGGCGATGCCCCATTTGGACACCCGCTCCACCACCTCCCGCTGCGAGCGTTCCTCGGCCGCCCATGAAACCGTACCGTCCGAGATTGGAGACTTCGAACGTGGTGAGTTGACGGGCGACCTGCCAGTATTGCGTCACAAGGAGTACGGACGTCCAGGTGAGTTGAAGAGTAGACCACATTGCGATGACAAAAAGGAATGTATCCTTGGATGCTGTGACGCATAAAAGAGACGAGCAGTCATTGGGAATCGGCTCGCGTGAAGAAATAGTGGTGAAGACTGCAGTTGACAGTCAGTGGGAAAACAGACTAAGTTGTGTTTGTGACTCACATTCATAGCTGAGGTAGTCGAATAATGAAATGCCAATGACGAGGGTTGTCACAAATAGCAGGAATTGACGGTGATTATTTGCGCCGACTGTCGGAAAATGGTCAGATATTGGGTGTTCTGACAGACAAGAGGACGAACCGCAATTCCACACCCATGGACAGTGACTAGTGTTGGAGAGGTTAGAAAGGACTGAAATGGAGCGACAAATACCTTACTGGTCGCTTCTTGAGACACACCTGTCGCACACGCGACAATGTTTCGACCGAAGAGGCTTCCTTGCCTGGACATGGCCTATAGCACAGGCAATATAACATAAAATGACACTTACCATGCATTGAATACAGAATGTTTGACCATTTAGCCGTCCCTCGGAGGCCAGGTCTTCTATTATCTACGCCATCTTTATCTCTGCGCGATAGTGAAAATGACAGACATACTGCTTTGAGCTCCCCATCATTTGCTGGCCGGGGACATACACCCGGGTCAAGCGTGATTGCTCGGAAGAAGTTGTATATGCACAGACCAAAGGCCAGTGCAAAAGCCAGGTGAATGTATGAATGCTCAGGCATTTCTGCCCAACAGAGTCAGTCAAGGGTTTAGACGGTGACGACACATTACCTTTGACAAGTCTGGTGACCCAGCCATACCCGACCCAGAGCATGGACGCAGCAATAATGCCTGCAAAGTACGGACTTTGACTGACGGTTCCTGTATAACTGTCTTTGTTTAAAAGAACGCGTGTGACAATCTTGATTCTTTGTAAATGGGCTGCCGTTGAATCAAAGGAGTACAACTCACATGGTGCATGGCAAAAAATTCTGCCATTGAGAATATTACACCAACATACCACGGAAGAATACTCAGGGTAGTAAAGATAATGTACAGGAATATTGAGGGTAACAAGAAGATGGCAATTTTAGTGTTTCTCTGCCGAGCACATCAGCAATGATATATAGTAAAGTGTGAGGAACACCCACTTCGTTTAGTGGTGTTGTTTTCTTGACGCCATATTCCGACATGCCACCCTCCTCCATAGCGCGCTTCCAGGCGCCTAAGCTTTTGAGTTCGACAGCCATTTCTCTTGGAGTTCGTCCTTCTGCATCTTTTGCATGGATATCCGCGCCCATTTCGACAAGGCGACGAAGAATGACCCTGTTTCCTCTTACCACAGCCCAATGGAGAGGTGTAAGTCCGGCATCGTCTTTCAGGTTAGGATTTGCGCCATGTTTCAACAACAGGTCAACAGAGAGCGCATCTCCCTGGTATGCAGCCCACATGAGTGACGTATGCCCCTGCAAGTCGCGAGAGTCCACGTTGACAGGTTGATGGAGCAGATAAAGCAGCGGCATCACAGACGAAGAGTGCGTGACCAGATGCAAGGCGTTGTACCCCTGAGAGTCTGTGATGGTCGGGTCGGCATTATTGGATATGAGTAAATGTACGATATAGAGGTATCCGTTTCTTGCAGCCCATTGGAGTGGGGTCGCTTGAAGATCACCGCCAATGGCGTCGACGTCGGCGCCTTGTTCTAGCAGATATCGACAGGTGGCGAGTTGGGCATTGATCGCAGCCCAGTGAAGTGGGGTGCTGCATGACAAAGTCAGCGGAAGTACAAGGACGGGACATTCAGCAAGACGAACACATTCTGGTCATCTCTGTCATTCACCGTCGCATTGCCGGACTCGATGAGTTGCTGGACTGTCGCAAGGTCGCCCCTCTGTGCAGCAGCGATGATCTCTTGCTGAACACGGCGTCAGTGTGAGGAACATGGCGGATAAATTTGGGCTTCCCACCACAGGCGGAGCTGGCTGGGGATGAGAAATGCTCGTCCCAGTTGCTTGTTCGTTGTCGAGTTTTGTCGTTGGCTCTGCCTTGTGACTTGGTTCGTTCATGTCGTTGCTCGCCGTCGCCGTTGTTGTCGTCGTCGTCGTTCTGGCGGTGTGCATGCCGAGGCATGACTGCGCTTAGTAGCACGTGGGGCAGTGTTCAAACCCTACAACAAGGTTAGGGTTAAATGTCCTTCCTGGTCCACCATGTTGCTGGCGGAACTACTACTTCTTAGCACGAGGTTCGTATCCGCCCTTCGCGTATTGGCTACTGACCGATGTTTAGCTAGTGTCTGCGTATTCATATGCTGTCGTTTATTCCTGCAGAGAGGACTCTACAATGACCTCGGAGTCCTTGCTCCTGCCACGCAAGATGCCCTTCCACAGTCGGCGACGACGCCAAAACCAAGCGCAACAAAATCTTGGCACTCCATCCTCTCGCAGTCATCCTTTTCGATCTGCTTCACGGAGTGCTATACGCTGTTTGCCATGCTACTGTGTCAAGGGTTCAATCTTCTCGACCCATAGTGAGTGCTCATACGGGCTTGTCACCGCCCTGCCCGACGCCGTTATACCCAGCGTCCGATTATACACGTGGAGGGTGTCTCTCTTTCTCCTATTATCAACCATAATTGTTCTCATTCCGGCTTCCTTTTGCATGGTCCTCACATATCGCTCTGGTACGTACCGTCATCGTGTTCACATAGCAGTCCATGGCAGTTTATCGGACTCTGCAGAGATCCCTAGCCTTTTTAACATCAGAGCAGTCGCCTTCCTTCTCCCCGTCGCGTTCTTCATCTTTGTCCTGTCATTCATTCCACTTCCCGCGGAACTTACGTCGTACAACCCCCTCACATCAACAGCTGCTCGGCTGGTAGTCCTCGGAACAATCATCCTCGGGCTTCTGTCGGGGCTGGGTGCCGTGAACGGCGCATGGACCACATTTGCACGCAATGCGTACGTCGTCGATTAGTGTGACTCGGTGAAACCTCGCTGTTCATTGATTCGATATGGTTACAGGGCCGTCCCTTCCACCGCTTCTATTGCCTCGGCGGAGAATGCTCTCGAGCGGGTTCGGTCTGACTTACGTGAACGCACTCGCGATCTCGATGCGTACGGGGCTTCAAAGGTGTGCGCTTCTCTCTTGATCGTAGGATGTGGCTGAGGGTCCGTGACAGCCTCAGACCGATGGCTCCTGGATATCGCTCGTGACTTTCAAGCGTGATCCCCGTAAGGTTTCGAATCATCGGGGGTGGATAATCCATTCAAGTCCTTCTAGATCAGGGTTCCTTGCAACAGGAAATCACCGGCTTGCAGGCACTGGAATCGCAAATGACGACCAGGGTGGCGGCGTTGAAGCGCCACCGCGAAAACAACGAATTCGCGCTCTCCATCCGCGGCAAAATTCTTAGCAGGGTATGGGCGGTCTATTGTGTGTGTAGGATGTTCAGTGCAAGTCGTGTGACGTTACGCGTACGATTGATTTCACTAATACACCCGCCCCTGCCAGTCTGTGATGAACTTGCTATCTCCACCGTCGTCCACGGATGACAAAATGTCATCTTACGGAGATGCTATCGCCCACATTTTCGCTTACTTATTTTCCCTATTGCCAGCTACATCTGGAAAGCCTAGTATAGACGTCCCGTCCCTATCGAGGCAGATCAGTCTAATCCTCGTGGGAGCCATCATCCTTAGCAGCGTCCGTGTGGTCCTTGGAGGTGTCACAAGAGTAAGTTGATCCGTTCCGAGAAACGGAAAAGCGCATTGAATGGCCGCCCATCAGGCGTTTCGAATCACTTCTCGCAACATCTCCGCGTCGTTGATGTTGCTTCTATTAGCACAGCTCATGGTTTGCTTCTCACGTCCCGTTTGGAGAAACACGTCCATATGATGACCCTTGATTTCAGGGAATTTATCTTCTCAGCACACTCGTCCAGCTACGAACGATGTTCCCCCCTACGTATGCCCTAAGTGTCGACGGGGGCCACGACGGTGACGTCAACTTGTTTTCCTCTCTCCCTCAGTACTCGCTCTTTGGGGGTTTGTTTGACTGGTCGTTCTTGTTCGGCGCAACAGGCTGTGCCCTCACACGTTGGGCCGGAGGGTTGTTCAGTGAGAATGATGTAGATTACGCATAGACTTTCAGGCCTCCTTATGGACCGTTGACGTTGTACGATGACCGAGCTACTTGATATTGGACACTCAGGTAGTTGGTCGAACCCTCCATAAATTTCGTGTGGGACAAACGAATCAGTATTCATCAACAAGACTGGTCTTACATCCACCCAAGAGTCTGTCAGGAAGACTATCGATAGACAACTAGTCCAAAACGCAAGACCAACGGATACCGCATTGCAAACGCCTCTGTGTGGCTATGACAAAGCTCCCCATACCGCCAAACCTGCGAAGAAACACATCAAGCTAACGAGGACACTAACATACGCAGCAGTATGAACACCGATACGAGGAAGAATCATGGGCGTATAAAGAGCTGAAAGTGACGTGTGTATGAACAGCACGATTGGAAACGTGACCGCAAGCGGTTTATGAGAGATGATAGGATATGGAAGAATCCTAGCATCTGCCACTGGGACAGACAGAGGCGAGCGGAGATAGGCAGACGACACGAGCAGCGTGAGACCGACGGAGAGGATGATTGAATCGAAACGTTGCAAACACGACACGAAGACGGGAATTTTCTGTTGATGCATGTCAGATGCGATACGTGCGTGGCACACGGGCTCAACGAGACGTACAATGGGAGCAACGCCGTATACCTCCTTGAGTTCTTCCCTCGCTTTTATAGCGAGCAACTTGTCAAAATTGTGTTGAATACGCCAGTCGAGCGCGTTCGCATCTCTGTGCAAGCCTTCTCCGTTTTGTTCTTCGAGTTGACGGAGGTCGTCATGTGAATCTTCCGGTGTGCGCTCCGCAGAGCTTCGCCATCCAGCAAGATCACCATTTCTCTGCAGGGGAGTGTCTGGACCCTTTAGCCGCTCCAAAAACTCTCGTTCCCTACCAGGAGGCACCATGACATCGCGATAAAGCGCGATGTGTTGGTAGCCTTGTACGAGGGACACCAAGACTTCTGCGATATTGAAGGAAAGCCACCATACGGTGTGAAATGACGGGTCCTGCCACGTTGGTCTGAGACTATCCATATCGTGACGGACACGCAGTAATGCAAGGGACTTGAGGCGTAACAGGTTTACCAGGAACACGTGTAAGAAGGTGGTTAGAAGTGAGGCGATGTTGGGGCGTAGTAGAAGCGACGACAGGCTGTAAAGAGGAACACGCAGCTGGTGGGCTAGGGCAAACATAGCCGACGACAGAAGAATCTCTGGGAGGGGCGAGGGGAAAAATGGCGGATAGTGAGATGGAGAACGCGGATGAGGCCATACGAGAGCTGGCAGTATTGCGAGGACTGCGAAGGTGACCAACACAGTGAATGGCACGAACGTATACAGTCCCAAGAGTCGCCTGTACGATCCTGAACGACAGACGCGATAGCCCCAATGAAAAACAGAGACGTATGTAGTCAAGACTCAAGACTCACCACCATACAGTCCATTTTCTTCTAATTCCCATTCGATAGCGTCTTCAGCGTCTTCTGGCTCGAGCTGTGGATCCATGGGATCCATGGGTGCAAGAGGGTCTGCGTCGCACTCCTCTGCTACCCTATCAAGAGAACTGTCTTGGGGGATGCTTTCTGGACTCATGGTCATCCTGCGACGCTCTTCTTCACTTGGATCGTCCAAACCACTCAGGATGCTGTCACCGCGTGAGTCTAGATGTCGCCAGTGCCGCTGCTCGTTGTCGTGGGTAGTTAGGTCGTAGCCACCGAGGTCGGAGCTCTCCTGTCGGGGGATATAGACACCTTCCGTTCCATAATGGTTAGTGTCCTCCACGACCACTCGGGCAGGGTCTTGTAGTCTCGCCAACCGCTCCGGTGAATATGTGCGTGGAATGACGGCTGCGACGGTATGGGCAACCCTGCGGTGCATTTTCTTTATGGCGGTACGGGGAATACAGCCTACAAGGGTACCAAGCTATATACCTGCTCGAGTTTCAAGGCTGTAACTGCATCGTTGCTCCGAAGTTCGAACGCGCGACTCCTGCGCCCCTCTCTACAGCCAATGAATGTCTTGTGGTACCCACGCGAGGCAGAAAATGCCCTCATTTATGCGACACGCGTTGCACCGCACACGGTAATGACATTCACCGTTCCAAGGTGCCTACGAGATGGTGATGAGTGGCCGTACGACAACGGGGTATAAGAGAATCAGATTTCGATGCATTTCCACATGGACTCTAACCATCCCCATAATGTACACGAGGGGACTAACGGTAAGAGTACGATCGGTCCGCCCATCGAATAAATCTCATCGGAAAGAAATGACGATGATTGCTAGAACATACCTCTTGAAATGGAACACGATCGTTGTCGTGGGTCTCGTCTAGAAAATAAGAGTTAGCACACGTCCAGGCCGGATAAACGAATGTAGAAAAAGTCAGACAAGGCTGAAATCAAAGTTTTGTCCACAGTATATTCGGAATGTGGTAAAACGTATGGTTTATGGGAAATCATCGTCACAAGCAAGACGAAGACGAGAACTCACCCCAAGCTCGACGGTGTACAAGGAGAAAACAAATGAGCCCCATACTTGTGATTCGAATTCAGTCAAACTCCGCCGAGGTGCCGAGACAGCCGAACTCAGCTAGATAGGAGTAGATCCCTCTGGTACAGTGAGATCATACGAGTCGTTATTCAGCAACCAAGACACGAGTTCCATGGAGTCCCTTCTGCGATGGGGCATTGAACACTCTTCACAGGGAGGACGCCCACCCGGGCAAAGGGATCTTGACCCAGCCGTCATCGATCACATCCTCGGGAAGCCAGACGCACAGCTGATGAAAGAGGCACTCGAGGTGGCACTCGATGCCTCCAAAGACGAAGACCAACGGATAGCTGCTATGGATGACTTGGAAATGGTATGGACCGTCTGCGACACTGTAGTGTCCTCCCGAAACTGATCAGCTGCGGCCCAACAGCTCGTGGAGAGCATCGATAACGCAAACGGTGTGTGGATCTTCATTCAATTGCAATACGGGTTAACGTTTCATGTTTCTTCATAGATCTTCAAAAGTTGAAGATGTGGGAACCTATACACGGTCTCCTTGGTCTTCCTTCCACTACGGACAGACTGAGGTTACAAACTTTATGGGTGCTGGGAACGGCAATGCAAAATA
>JBBPJY010000073.1:20279-31839 GCA_038088975.1 Xerocomus cyaneibrunnescens
CAACCCAGCAGCCCAGCTCTCCGTATGTCAAACTAATCTAGAACGCCGTGCCTATGTTCTCTGAAACTGACTGCCTCTTCTGTTCTTGACAGTACTTTTCCTTGGATCCCGTTCCTGCCATTCTCGCATGTCTATCACCTTCATCCAATTCTGCAGGCACTCGGTCTAAAGCCATGTACGCGTTGTCTGGTCTGTTGAAGCACAATACTGCTGCAGTGAAAAAGTTCACCGAGTTACAAGGTTGGAATACTCTACGTAACACTCTTGAAGGTGAGTCCGCTTTCGACGGCCCCGCGAAGCCGTATGTCATCGTTCCCGTGACAGATTCAGACATCACATTGCGGCGTAAAACTGCATTTCTCATCAATGCGTTACTCATCCCTACGGCTAGGGACACCTCGACGGTACCTGGGAGTGTGCACACCCTCTCCTCCACAAACGCACCAGTCCATCCTAATTCCCATGCAACCATGCTCTCGGATCCGGATTCTATATCAACTTCCCCTATAGCCATGGAAGCACTACAAATGGATCGCGCATCAGACGGCTTCTCGCTGTTGGATGCACTCATATCTGCTCTAGTGGAACCCGTTCCTTTCGGTGCGGACGGTGAGAACGAAAGAGATGTTGAATTTCAAGAGAACGTCGTCAGGTAAGTGGCTACCTTGCCGCTGATCGTTAGTCTGGAATGTGACTTTACATCCTAGATTGCTTCACACGTATTCAGTATTGTGCGGCGGTAGATTCTCTGATGTGCAAAAACACAGGCTACGTACTGTCTTTGACGACGTCTCACCTGCAAACAACTTGTTCAACCTTGGCAGAGAAGAGCTTAACGCCGTAAAGACTGCCGTTTTATGAGTGACGAAAGTTTCAAAAAGAGAGAGAGACCTGATTTCATCAGATTCGCCGTTACCCAATCTGATACACTTTATATCTAGCCGAATCATTTTCAATTCCAGTTACGTGATGTGAATCGTCATTCTCATACTGTGATTGGTCTGTCGGTAGAAATGAACCCAAAGATATAGATACGCTTACTTGGCGGAACCTTGAGGGTTTCGGTTCTAAAATCAAACAGGGTCGACAAAGCCATGTCGAACACTGCGCTAAGCATTTTCGCCTTGGACACCCTCAGTCGTAGGTCAGTCCAAAGTTTCGCGTTTATTGCACCATTGAACACTGATGAGCGATGTTTTAATTCAAATATACGTGATGGCCTCCAGCGCAAGACAACACCGGCACAACCGAGCGTACAGGTAAAACAAACATTGTGGTACAATATTTGTGCCACAAGGAAAAGTGTTCGTCACTCTCTTGGTGTTCATCCGCCTCCCCCATTCCTTTGTAGACTTACATTCCTTCGCATATCATATTTCAGGCCGCATTGCCACGTTCACTTATCAGCTATGGCCGCTCTAAGCCTACACCACGCCCTCTTCGCGAAAGAGAAAAATCCTGATCGTCCCTTGCGTTCCGCCACAACTTTTCTTCATTCTGCATCCGAGAGCGATGGGAGTCCGACGAGCCGGTTGTTTACGTCTGCGGCTTACCAGGATCTCATTCAGCGACAACCAACTCACCCAGATGGACCGACGTCGGGTTGGGACCTCGGTCTCAACCTGTTAGGTGATCCAGTCACTGCTGCCGAACACAAGAGACTAGAAGATCATCAAACTAAAATGAAACTTCGTCGTTTGCATACTATCAACGTCGCATTTGAACTTCTCTTCGGTATGTTGTCCACTTGTTCTTCGTGTGTCATTGCTTACATGTCAAGTTCTTAGGTATCTGGGGAACGTACACTACTGTTCGCTACTGCCTTGCAGCCGCCGACGGTTTGGCTGATACAGAACGTGTTTGTTCCCTCGTTCTTGGCATCGCATCTGGGCTCTCAGTGCCTCTTGTGATCATTTCCATTTTGATACCACTGTTCCCCCAACAACGTCCGCGCGTTTGGCACTACGCGAAGTCGCTCTTTCGAGCATGTTATCTACTACTTCTGTCCGCGGGTGCTGTCGCCAACTTCGTTCTCGTCTTGATATGGCATCCCACTCAGCTCTGCAACTGGGACATCGATATTTCGTGGTATACATCAGCTGCGAATACGACAACATCTCCATGTCATATAGCACCTTTTTCCGCGTGGATAATTGCTGCAACGCTAAGACTTGTCGTAACATTGACGCTGGCTGTGAGCTTGTTGTTGGCAATTATCTGGAGCATCCGCTAATTGTATCTTAGCTTTCATTTATCTACACACTCCGCTCATATAACGGGACACGACACCCTAACTTTGATAGGCATAGTCCCAAATATTCACCATATCTCCCAACCGATCCTGACGACATCTCACCTGTTTCGGCTTCATCACCGCTTCAACTTTCAAAATCAACGTTCAGACGCATGCGATCGGAGGATTCCAGCCGAACCCTCAATCAGTCCAACGCCACGTTGCCCAAATCCAACTCAATCAGCACCCTTTCACCCTCGACTTCCTGTACGGGTCATTCGCGTTCTCATTCCACCCTTCCCAAGGACATTTCACCTCCGAGGATCTCAACACCTACATCTCGCAGAACCTCAGCCCATGCGGCCAACTACGGACCTGAAACTCTCTTCCAGACACAATCTGTCAGCGCTGTCACACCACCCTTGTCGGCACCTCACATGCTCCGACGGACGAGTCGTACTTCGATCACTCAAGTGACCTCGGACACAATGTTGCTGGATAACTCGCCACAATCTGAGTGGGCCAACGGTCCGACGGTCTCTGATGACGCATCTGAGATCCGACCCTTTGCGTCCTGGAAGCCCAGTTATCGTGGCACCGGCAGTCACTTCGATGTCAAGAAAACAAACTTGGCATGGGAGAATGCGCATGCTCGCCATGCCCCGCAATCCAGCGTTGGTCCGGGGCCGTTCTCACCCACCCACGATGACGGTGAATCCATCAAAGAAAGGGACAAGGATGACGACGTGCTCGCGTATTCTTATGGTTATGGCGCTTCTGGACCTACTTATCCTTATCTGGACACGTACAATCCTCAGAGACCGGGGAGATATCCCGAGACGCCATCATCATGTGAGGATGCGGATGAGCGTGGGTTCTCACAGGGATACCGTCGGGCCCTTCCAGGCGGACCGGGGCTTCCTGAGATATCCTCCGAACCGTGGTCTTTGCCATCTATGAAGCAGGAGGAGGGAGAGGAGGAGGAGAGCAGTAGTGGCGAGGAAGAGGAATATGTTGCTATGATGGGTGGCTTCGTGCGCCGCATGGCGACCATCGAGTCCCTCGGATCGAAGGAAGCTGCGGGCACGCTCTCGACGACGGGTTCTCTGGCACGTCATTCCATGCGTTCCAAGACGCCTATCTCTTCGGTGCGGTTCGTGGAGCAGGGGTCGTCTGGCGCCTCTTCTTCTGGTATGCCCTTGAGCAGGGACGGTTCGCACAGTACAACGTACCTCTCGTTCTCGAGTGGCAGTACAGGCGCGTGGGTGAACGAGCGCGGAGAGCTCTTGCCCGGTCCCAACGCCGACAGAGGTGCCGCCGGCTCGCCATATGACCGCCAGTACTATACCGCAAGCGGTAGCAGCTTCCCAAGGATGAATGACGAGGACCGATGATAGCATTTTTCCCCCTGTCCATCTTTATTACCGACGTCAACGCACGGTGCCGCACTGAGGGAAAAACGATATCAAGGGAAAAAAAGAGGTGGCATCCAAACTCGGTCTTTTCCTCCGCCCTCCCCCCTTTTTCTCCACTCATTCGTACGATCACGCAATCACACAGATATGATCGAACGCTTGATTATCTTTATGAACTTCATTACACCAGCGCGCTATTTATGCCATTCACGCTATTGTTCCCATCTTTTTCCTCCTGACGCTTTCAATTCAATGTGTCCACACCGCTGACATGTCGCCTGGGAACGTGTGAGCGAGATCACGATAGGCGTCGAATCGTCGTTTGTAAAAACTGACTTATCGTCGAAGGGCCCTTATCGTCTCTTCCGCGTCTTGGCACGGAACTGAGACGTACGTGAGCTGCTGCCCACCACGCGCCTGGTCACCTGCGTAGGCACCCCTGTCTGGCAGCCCCTGTCGACCACCGCGACCCTGCCCACGGGCCATAATCCACGGGGTCATACAGGCTCGGGACCAGTAGTACCTCGAAGAGGACGTTGGTATAATCATATCCGGACGGGTCTTTGAGGTGACGTCAAGACCTGCACCCCCGGAGCTCAGCGTCACATCAGATTCACGTCCATGCCAACACGCCAGCGCCCATACCCGTGTCCGTGGCCCCCCGCGGGTCCTCGTCGACTGGAACGTGAACGTGCGTGCGTGCGTCCGAAATAGTGCACCCGTCCCAGAAGCGTATTCATGCGAGGGGGGGCGTGTCGAAGCGCTGGCAGTGCAGCACCGTGACATTCGCCGCACTGTCGCCGAAGGGGAAGGGAGGGAGGGAGAGGATCTGGGGTCCGTGGACCCGTGACAGGCCATGGCGTATGCCGCTGACGCGGACGGAGAGGCGAAGGGGACGTGGGCCGTGGGCCGCGGGACGTAGGGACACGGCGTCGTCGGACGTGATGCCGTGCGCGCGTGCATGCGTGCGTCGCCCGCAGACGCGGGACACGCTTCGCTTGCCACGCTGGATCTCGAGATTCGAATCGACGATGCACTGGCTTGCGTCCATCCCTTGCTGAGTCAACGCCGTTTTGCGTCACCGCCGACGGCCCATGCCAACCAACGTGCGCCGGGTCGACTTGGGGAGAGAACGTGCCAGACAAGGTTCGAGTGACGCACGGGTGGCATTCGATGGCCCTCGATCATGAACGGTCCTCCCTACAATGATATCATCGGCCGACGGGGCCACTCGCATACGAACGGGGCCAGATGCTCTCACCTGGCGTAACCTACCCGCAGCCCTGAACACCCCGCAGTGCGCGGTCCTACATCGTGCACACGCGACGCCGCTACTCGCAAATTATATTACCCCTAGTTCGCGAAAAAAGAAAACAGGCGTACACATATTTGGTATATAACGCGACGAGACCGCACCAAGGTGCTCCGGCGCAAAGCCTCTCCTCAAAAGTGGATGTGGAACCCTACCCCTGAGAGGACATGAACCGCAGAATTCATGATGCGATGCGTTCCTTGGTCATTTCAATGGATGCTCGGACCGCCCATAAGTCACCGATAACAAATATGCCCAAGGGGGGTAAAATGAACGGCTTAGCGCCGAGACACTTCTGGGACGCTCGACCACCGGGCAGCGACAAGACATGCTAATATTGGAACATGACGTGCTCCAAGTGCATGCTATTATCCATGATGTATGCTCACCGGGCGGTCCGTCCAAGCGATGAGGATGAGCTGCGAGTGCCTGACGACCAAACCACCGGGTAGGGCGGGAAAAAATGTGCGGCGGCGTGGAGAAGCATGCTGCATGTCCGCAGTGCGGCCGCCTAGTCCATGCACATAAAAGAGAATGACGTGGCGAGCGTTCCACGACATGGCGAACCTTCTACTGAGAAAAAGAAAACTGCGCGCACGGCTATCAAAAGGCACAGGTCTTCTTTTTTCACATTTGACAATGGGATGAAAAATGCGGCACGCCGGGGGATCAATGCCATCAAGGATGCGCCGATAAAGTTTCATAAGCGCCTTCATCATATCATCTAATGACATAGCAGAATGTCGCAAGTGTTCCCAATTCGAGCCAAAGCATGCTGTAATGGAACCACCGAGGGAAAAACACGTAGGAGGCGCAAAGGCTGAGCAACAACGGGTCGATCCTCGACGCGAGATGCGATCCGGTCGTATCTTCGCAGATCGGAATGATAAGTATCCAGCTACGCCTCGGCAACCGAAGAACGTACTGCGCGGTCCGGGCGTTTCGTTTGATTACTCAATTAGCTTCAGTCTCGTCTTCTTTGGTTTATCTGCTTCGCTCGCCGCGCGTGACCTTTTTACCTTTGGTTTGGGAGAATTCGTAGCCCCGGTTGCTGACTGGGGTCCCGTCTTTGTAGGATGAGAAGTCTTGGCTGGGTCTGCCGGCCCGTCGACGCCAGACGGCCGAAGGAAGGCAGTTCCTTGCATCGAGGAGGATTGTCTCAGGTCAGTCCCCACTCCCGTCATGTCGAAAATTTGATTTCTCGCGCTCTTGAAAGGATCTTGGGTGGACTTTTTTGATTGCCTCGCGGTGAGAGAGGTGGACGATATCGAGTGGGGTCGGCTCTTTTTTGTCTGTTCGGTTGCCTGTTGATCTATGTTCTCTGGGGATGCGGCGTCTGTTGTGGAACTCGAGGCCTGGCAACGAGGCCACGATGGTTAGTTCGGTGATCGTATGATGTAAAGACGAACCGCGGACCTCCTGGGTAATTTCTTCGCCGCGTTTGTTAAAAGCTCGCCGACCTCGTGGCCGCAATGTGTCTGAAGGAGATAAAGATGACGGACCATCTGCAGCAGGCGTATCATGAAGGGAAGGGAAGAGAAATGGAAGGTAAGACGTTTCGTAAGTAACGCTGATACCCAAGTCCAAAACACAAGGGTCGTAAATGGACATTGTCCGAGCACACAGAGCGCAGATAGAAACTCACGCCTTCTCGCCGCGATAAGCAGTCAGTCCCCATGCCTCCCTGACTTTGGGTGATACCTCCCACTCTGCGTCGTCCTTGACATGTGCTTGTTCAGGTTCGACGCGCGGCAGCTGCTGCGCTCGCCGAGCGTTCTGCATGAATCGCAGATTGAGCGTGCCTGTGCTCAGCGTCTTCTCGACCATGGTGGGTCTGATCGGTGCCGACTTGGACGGTGGGGTGGTTGCAGGTAAAAAAGGACCTCGTCCACGCCGACGATGAGATGGATAGAGGTGGGTGTACAGCCGCTTATGTCATTGGTTCCCATACGCGGATGTGGCCATCATTCCTGTGGCGCTAGGACGTGCGTAGTGATCCCAGTCATTCAAGGGCCAGACGCGGGCTGTACTGCCCCCTTCGACCATGGGAGGGCTGCCAAGCGAGAGAAACGGGGTCGTCGACAGCGACAATTCGGTGTCGCACGTAACACCGGAATCGAGACTGTAGAAGTACTCTTGCCGTCATGACGCGTACCTAGAGATATGATCAGGACAATGAGATCTCGTCGGCGAGTCGGTTCTAGACAGCGTCTGGGTCGGATACAATATTGGAGGGACTGAGATGTCGCCTGAGGCCGATGAAGCAGCCTGTTCCGTCGCAGATAGTCCCCATATGATGGAAATGCACGGAGGTGATGAACGTGTTCCAAGGAACGTTCATTTCGCGATGACGCTAGATCTACGGCACGGGCTGGCGGACGGATTGAGATATGATGATGATAATCGCGAAGCGCGTCGTTTCCGACATGGATGCTACCGTTTTCATATAGTTGCCTAATCGAACCAGGCTGTCCGAAAAGCGGAGGTGGACGCTCATGAGTGAGAGAAGCCATCAGAGCGGCCGAGAGGATGGGGGAACGGAATTCCCGCTAAAACGATTCCCAGCAACGCTGACACGCACAGTTCACACGAACGATGACGGACGGGACTAGGGAGGGGTGCTGGACTGATGACATGAAAGGCGTGGCGGTAAAATGAATAATAGATATGTATGTACATAACGTAGGCGACATGGTCGTAAAGGGGGTTGGCGTCGACTCGTGATGACAGGAGCTGTCCCAGGGTGAGCTGAGATTCAGGACGAGATCGCCCAGATGGCGGCGGTAGAGAAAGGATGGAGTTTCTGGGAGATCTCTCACTCAAGAAGGGGGGGGGTGTGTGTGTGTAAAAAGTCCGACGAGGTGTGAGAGGTTGTCATAGCCCAACCGATCAAGAGAATGGGCATAAAGTTACCGACAGCGAAAGGAGCGCGGGGAGAACCTGCGAAGGTGATGCGGGCGATGACCGGCATCAGAGGTGTGTGTGCACGCATCCATTACAGTTATCGGTAAATCAAGATGGAAATGAGAGCGAGATCTGGCCTGATCTGGTGCGCAGGCTGCTGGGAGACGTGCGCGCTGGCGTGACCCGCTCGCTTGGTTGGCTGTCCTCGTGGCAGCGCACGTCTCGTTATTAGCCCTGGCCGGAGACTGTCCATTTCTCGCTCCGTCCCTTCGCTGGGCGAGATGCGTCCTCCAATTCTATATCCGGATTCCCCGCCCAGCCTCTCGTCGATCCGTCTCCGTCATACGTCTTCGGCTCATTTCGCTATATAATCCCCCCACCCACCCCTCCCCTTCCCAGCCCCCAAATGTCCTTCCACCTCCGTCCCGTCGCTGACAACTCCCCCTCCCCCTCCTCCTCCTCCACCTCCACCACCGCCGGCGACCGCAGCCCCCCCCCAAAGACACTCATCTCCTCCAGGCGCCCCCTCTCCCCGAGCTCCCTCCGAGGTGACTCGCCCTCTTCTCTCCCCGTCGCTCCCATTGATCTCTCCCAGACATCAACCTCTCCCAGGATGCCAACCCTGCCCCGCGAAAGTACCCAGCCCCGCCCACGGGCCATGAGCTCATGGCCCTCTTTCCCCCCGCACCGCCCGCCAACTTTCCCGAGATGAGACCCGGCCCAACAAGTGGCTTCTTCCAACGGCAAGAACGTGCTTTTTTCTCTGTTCCCGGCAAGGAAATCGTCCGTGTGCGCGTCGAAATCGACGTCCCGCCGCCCCCATCCCCCGACGAACACCACAGCGCAAAAAGCAGAGACGCCTCTGCACACGGCGGGCCACCTCGGACCTGGCCACAGCTCCCTCCGCATCCGCCACACCAGTCTCCCATCCATCCATCAGCTTCTCCCGAGGCGCCTTATCCACATCCCAAGCCACCTCGCCAATCTCGCTCGATACCGGCACCCGCGCAATCACCTGCCGTCTTCCCTGGTTCTCCCCATGGACAGCCACCTCAGCTCCCCCTCAATCTCCACACGCCAACATCCCATCAGGGCGGGATGACTTTACGTACACCACCTCACGATCCACATTCTGGGACAAAAGGAGAGTTTCAGGCCCCAGAGGACTACCGCAATGACACGGACGAGGCTTGGCGTCATCCTACACCATATGCAGACCGCCGACGTGCGGGCAAGCATACACGACGCGTCATCCGAACGTGACTCTGTGAGTGCACTCCACCGGCGATGCCATGCTGTGTGCTGATCGACGTGCACAGTGTACTACGCACCTTGTTATCGTCGCATTGATACCTGATATATATACCAAGTCCAATATCTGTGCTCTCCATCATACCTTGTATTCTTTCGTGTCTTGAAGTATTCTGTCATAACTTAAACTCCACTCGACACTGATCACGTATAGTATTTGCTCACGACCAGAGTCAAGATAACGCCATCCTAGATGCTGTGTCCGGTATCGCAGCATCTGGTGTGCTTGCCACTGAAAAAAATATATATATATTAAAAAAATCGCATTTCCCTTGAGACAAAACGAGACATGATCGCGATCTAGCCTCGGCAAGTCCCGCGACGTCGTCCTTCTCCGTCGGTGCCTTGCACAATGGCAGTCCACGCCTGCACGTCTTTTTTTTTTTTTTTTTTTTCTTTTTCATCCGCCACCGGGTGGCCGGCAGCATCGTTTCTCTCACACAATGTACGAGCATGACGACGCGGGCTCGCACGCGCCCTTTGTGACGAACGCTCCGCATATCGCTGACGTTGCACGTTGCCATCCCGCGCGCGAAGCACAACCGCGGGCGCTCAGCAGGTTTCAGGTGTCAGCCGACCTCGCGAACGTCCACTTTATGTCCAGTCGTCCTGGACGACCGCTTCCCCCTCCCGAAGGCGCGGGGCTTCTAATGCGCCCGCCCGCGCGACGGCGCAACACACTGCTAGGATGGATCGCAGATATCGACCAGGTGGTCGCGTCGCTGCGATGACGGCATGCGATGACGAAAAGGGGTGCTAGGAACGTCGTTCATTGCGTCCAGCGAGTGAGCTCTAAGATGTCCTGTTCGGACCGAGTACTATATGGGTCCTTCCGAGCCCTAAAATTGCTTTCTCGTGGCACACGTAAACACGGCTCCCACTATCGCCCTTGGAACACGTCAGACGATGGACCAAAACAGGAGGGCCTGGCACATTGACAATCAGCAGCCACAGCACCGCGCAAGGCCGGACGGTTCTCACAGTCAGTTCTGCGTGGAATATTCTTACATGTCCCGTTCAACACGGATGCGGTGGGGAATTTACTTGAGCAAGCTTCATTGTGTCAAATATAACGGAAATGTCCCCATCCAGGACGGATCCGAATGTGCTGATGTTGATATGGTCATAGTCTGGACTCGCGGAGGTGAGACACTCCTCCGCACGTCCATATCAACCAGATCCGGCTGGTGATCGCTCCAAATACGCACGATAAGAAGCGGCGTGGAGAGCAAATGACGTGGAACTGTCAACAGCATGGGGTAGAAGTAGTAGGAACAAGTAGGAACCCGTCAATGAACCATTTTGGGAGGGAGTGGCATAGCCCTTTGGCGAAATGGACTGACATAACTAGTTGACACCCAGTGATCAGCTTATCTCGGGCCCACCGGAAGCGCCCCAGATCATGGCGCAAGAACGCGTTCGTGTATAGACATCTGGTTGCACCCGCCTACACATGCCGTTTGCGATCACACCAGATGGCATCACTATGAATCCAGAAGGGGATGCGAGAGAATGGAAGTCACTCTTTGCTGAGTGACCGGTAAAATGGCTAGGCGATCAATACAAGGCATCTTTTCATTTCGTCGGTGAGCGCACAGTGGGTGATAGGACATGTGTTTGGGCACATGTCCACCGATAGGGCGAAGCCACCATCCCCAAATGGCAAAAGCAATGACGGGGACCTCGTAGACAAGTAATATGGACCTGGAAAGGGCCAAATCATCAAGTCGGACAATGCATATCAATAAAAGAACGCATGCTGACCTGCCGTCCCCGAGGAATGGCTCGGACCACTTGGCGGTGGGGTCGTGCGTTGCCAGCGCAGCGCAACAACATTCGAAGAAGAGAACAAGGCGAGAATCGAGGACGACGGCGCCCAGAGATGTCAATTACGCCAGATAGGAGACCCCACGGTCGGTAACCAATGAAGAGAGCTGAAATGGGCCATCGGCTGCGAGCTGAGAATCGGAAGGGGGACGCCTGACGCAGCCGTGCATTGTGAAATGAAAATGGAAGGCCGTCGTGATCGCGCAGGACGACTCCACGCGCGGGTGACCCTTGAGGTGAACGGAACTTGACGTGGAAGATTGAGTCCAAGCCCCCCTTTTGAGTCCGACGAGGACGAGTAGCATGGCCCCGTGACGTAACACGTGACCTGGGGTTTCAATGCCAGCGGCCGCTTATCGCACCGGAGTCCCCGAGGGGAGTCGGAACGCCACGACTTGGACCTGGACATACACAGATGGTCAGTGTGCTTCGTGCTGAGAGAACCGCTCCTATTGATTCTCTGCAGTCAAAAGCAAACAAGGATGCCATCGCTGATTTCTGCAGCATAACGGGCTCATCGTGAGTATCGTATGCATCATCGCACCCGGATTATCCGCG
>JBBPJY010000074.1:0-26151 GCA_038088975.1 Xerocomus cyaneibrunnescens
GGCACTCACAGGTGTCACCCTCGATTTGATACAATTACACGTTGTGTGCGTTGTTAGCTTATCTCGTCATGTATGCTGACAATGATCTCTACCTTAGGAGCCTCCTACGCTCACAGGAACCGGGGGCAGCAGCATCTATTTCCAGTGTTATATCTATGCTTGTGGCTGCTAGACCGTTCTCACAGCCGAAATCTCAGGCGACGCTGATGCAACTCATCGCTCAGTCAAGCGTTATCAAGCTCATTGAGCGTACGACGGGTGACTTTGATCTTGCTAAGTACGGTCTCGCGGTGAATTTTCCGTGAATTAGTAATGACGAACACACTGTAGTCTGCCTGATCAAGTTGAACACGCGTTGAAGACACTTGTCGAGGCACTAGAATCTGCGCTTTCGCCGCACGCAGCAAGATTAGTGGAAAACGACGTCAGGGAGCTAGATCAGTTCCTCTTGAGTGAGCAAATCAACGCATGGTCTCGTGTGTTATCGTTGAGGCGATGGCTACGAATGAGTCGTGAGTTCATCAAGGATCATCTAGTCAGGTCCTGACTCTCTTCCAGCTCAAGTTGCTGCAGTTGGGTTCGGGCGGAGGCTAGCGATATCCGCGATTCGTAGTGAAAACGCCGCTAGATTGGATGCTGAGACCTGCTCGAGCATCCTCGGGCTGCTGTTTGAGGAGCTCTGCTGTGTGCCAGATGCCGCGCATCGTGCTCATCTTGATGCACTGGTCGTTTTCTATGTGGTCAACGGCGGTGACCGGGGCTCTGATGGTCTGTCATTTGTATTTTATACTTTTATTTTGTGTTCCCGACCCTGTTTCAACAGGCGATCGTATCATGGACACCCACATCACACAAGCCTCGAAAAAAATGTGCCTCGAAGACTTTTCTCACTTGTTAGATGTCCTGGAAGAAGGGATTGGAGGAAGTGGACTCCGAGCGGGTCACTGCGAGCGCTTAATCCATCTCGGTCAGGTCATGCTGCACGATGCACCGCAAGGTAAACTTATTCCCATAAGCAAAGTCTTCGCCTCACTAACAAACGTCCACAGGTACGCTCAAAGTCATTCAGCACTTTGCGACGCAATGCCTCAATCTGTTTGCTGACCGAGTGGAGATCTACGGAGCTTCATCACATCTGAAATTGCCGTGCTTAGAATTCATCGCGAGACATTGTTCAGATCGGGTGCGTCTTCCTCGATAGCATTCTAGACTCATCCACTGACGTCCAGTCTCAGCCAGCGGCCCTTCGCTCCATCGATCTCGGCAGCATATGGTCCCTCCTCAACAAAACACTCTCTGGTTCTTCAGAGCATGACACCACAACAGCATTCCCTATCTTCCACCACATTGTCACCATCATTGGGGCACTTATTCGACTGCGACGCGACCTCATCGTCCACACCCTTCCCCACCTCGGCCTTGTCCTCCGCCAGCTGATGATGCTCACCCGCAAGATCCGCCCGCAGCTCGGCGCAAAACAGAGCAAGATCGTCACGGACACGTTCCCGTCATGGCTCTGCGCTTCTCAGCCTCTGGCCGCGGACGAAGCGCGCGCACTCGCCCGTCTCCTTGTCTCGCTGACGACCAAAACGGTGCCGAGAACGCACACCTACGCACCCACCGAATCGCAGAAGGCGGAATCCCTCGCGAAACCGTTTGCGAAACACGCGTCGTATGTCCTCGTCGCGTACGTGGACGCGTTCAATGATCCGCTGTGCATCCTCAATGCCGAAACGAGGCGGGACCTCGAGCCTGGGCTGTTCGCCTTGTGTGAGATGGTGGGGGAACATAGTCGGGACGCATTGATGGTGTCCGCGCTGGATTCGGGCGGGAAGACAATCATGAAGTCTCTTTGGAGGGAGTACGAAAAGCAGCGGTACGTGGGCAAGGGTTGAAAACACTGCGGGGGGAGACGTCAAGGTCGATTTGACGGATCTGTCACATGGTCCGTCGGAACATGTGCAATCATGCTGGTACCCTCGATCTCTGAAGTAAGGGTGGGATGTAATCGTGCAGGTAAACCCTCACTTCGTCACTCTCTTCTTTTTCGGGCTGTGCATTGGACCATGGTCCCTGTAAAACTCGTGCTTGTTACACGTGGTCTTGCATGCGATACCCCGTGATACCACATAATCTAAGACTAAAATTTCCAAGGATAGGCTCCGACAGCCGGCAATGACTGCAGGCATCGAACAATACCAGCAGGAAAGTTATAATAGAGATCCACTTGAGAGACTCTACCCACTAGGACGATCACGAACACATCTAGGTTGGCTTGGCAGCCTTGACATATACCTCTCGGAAGGGATTCCACTTCTTGGGTGGTACTTGGTCGGGCGTCCAACCGGCCCTTGCCTTCTCTTCCTTCAACGTCCTCATGAGGTCGAGGAAATCTTCGACTGCCCGGGAAGAAGTCTGGATGTGGATCACGATCCGAGAGCCATTGACCTTGATGGGCTTTCCGAGCGCAGCGGCACGCTCGACGATCTCCCAATACTCTACGCCGATGGTAGATGGATCATAAAATAGCTGTCGGTGACCGGTCAGATATCGCTTCAACAGCGAACACAAGCGTTCGGGAGACCTACTATGCACGTTTCGGCGGGACTCAGGATCCCGACACCGATATCTTGCAGACCCCGTTGCATGTGCTTGGCAAGCGCGTGCACACGAGGAAGGAGAGGAAAGTTGTGGGTGAGTGCATATGCAGCACAGCCGACTAGGTAACCCGTCTGGCGCATTCCACCACCAAAAAGTTTCCTGAACCACCGGGCCTTGGTGATGAAGGCCTCTGGGCCGACCAAACATGTCCCGATTGGCGCACCTGGAGGACGGTCATTAGCACCACAAGGCCAGCGGAAACTAAAGCGACATCTCACCAAGGCCCTTAGAAAGGCACAAGCTAACGGAGTCAAAGGGCTCACAGATATCCTTCATGGACAACCCCGTTTCGACAGCAACATGCCAGATCCGTGCCCCGTCGAGGTGCATGATGATCCCCTGAGCATGCGCATTCTCCGAAATCTCGCATACATTCTTTTGAGGGATGATGGTCCCGTTGAGGGTATTCTCTAGGGCGATGACCCGCGTTGGCGCGCTGAATACATTCGGTGTGAAGTGAGTATTGGTTTTGGAAGTGCGCCTTACACATGCACGTCCGTGCCAGAGACGATACGTGGCCCGATGTCTTCCCATGTCAAGTGATGACCTAACGACTCGACGTCATATGACTGACTTCGACGTCCTTGTCTTATCTGAACCCACCGTTCTCAGGAAAGATAGGAATGCTATTGGCTTGCGAGTGGAACGCGGCACCGCCAGCCTCCATCCTAGCCCACCATGAGTGCCACATGAGAGTGCGCGAACGACCTTGAATACCCACCGATAGATATGAGAGCGGGCATCGGTGATGACAGAGTATGGCGGCTGCTGGAGGTGCGTCCGCAGAGCGACCTGGTTGGACATCGTTCCCGAAGGGAAGAACAAACCCGCTTCCTTTGCGGTTATCTTGGCGATATGCGCCTCGAGGGCAGCGGTGGACTCGTCAAAGTAGACGTCGTCACCGAGAGAGGCTCGAAGTGCATATTCATTCATTTGCCTTGTCGGGACTGTATCAATGGGGCTTCAGCTCATGCTCGTCATTCGATGGCGTGTCAAGTACCTGTGACCGTGTCCGCTGCGGCCGATGGGCGACTTTATTTCAATGATCAGATGGATCGCGAGGGAACTCACAGAGGAAAGTTCTTGATATCTCTTCGAGCTTCAGTGCATTGTCGGCCTCTTGATCTTTGGTAAGGATATCGCACTTGACCTCGTCAAAGAGGTGGGCGAGTCCAAGGTCTATCGCGGACGGCATGGAACAAACTGAATAGCGTCAATGCCACGGCGGGCAGACGAATTTATATGATGAGGCTGGGAAGGTGCTTCATCTCTCTGGCGAAACTCCGGACACACCGCCGAGTCAGGTGAGTGTCCATAACACCGGTTGTGCGTAGTGATTTTGTGAAAAGGGCGGTCATGCAAAAGTCGTATATGCAACGAGTGAGGCAGGTGCACAGGTGCAACATGTACGGTAGAAGACAGAAAAATAGAGTCCATCCTGCCCACAAATCAGTGTGATATCCTCCACGACAAAAGATAGGAACGGATGAGGGCATGGACAACCATTAATAACCACCTTCCTCGACTCGTCGTTGCTCTGCTCCACTCCTTCCGCTAATCACGCGTTAGGCGTGAGATGGTGAAGATGCCAAGAATGACGACAGCAAGTGCACCTATACTCGCAGGAAGTAATAGATCCTTGGGGATACCCAACACGAGCTCCTCCTGCGGGGGTACATGGACCTGGGGTGGTGAAGCCACAACCGGCGGTTCTTGAATAGCCTCTGCCTTCTCAGCTGTCTTCACCTCCTCTGGGGGCGGCGTGACCTCGGCAGCTTTGGTATCACTCTTATCAGCCCCTGCTTCCTCCCAATGCTTACCACCTTGGATGAATAGTACAACACGATCCGAGCCCGCCGCACGCGCGATCTTGACAGCGTCAGCAATATCATTGTCGGTTGTGATCAATACCGTGTCCCCATCTGCATCCGTGTATGACAATATAAAGTCTGTCGGGTCAGGCTTTTGGTCTGGCTCGCCGTTGAACGAGATGAAGAACGGGTCAGCGCCAAGCTTTCCGGATACAATCTCGCGGAGTGTCTCAACGCTGTCGTGCCTAGCTTGGAAACGATGTGTGCGGCCACTCGGAGTGCGGAACTTGAAGACATAGGTACCATCATCAACAGGTACGCTCGAGCCTGCACCCATGATGCTGGGGATGTTACGTGCACCCTTCTTGCGCGGGTATGCGTCAAGAACAGACTCATGGTCATCATCGACAACAGAAGCAGAGTCGTTGGGATGAACTTCTGGGTAGGGTGACTGCTGAAGACGAGAGAGGTTATGTGCCGAGATAGAGTGACCATCTGTGGGGGCGTGCGACCCTGATACAGCGGACTCGGCATCGTCGTGACCGCCAATGGAATCGAAGAAACGACCCCACATTGGGCCACCCTCTGTATCCGCATGTTCGCCGGCTGCTTCAGCGCTCATCGCATTCATCTACCACAGGTCAGTAAAGAAACGCCATTGATAAAATATGACAAACCTGCTCGAGAGTAGCGTATGTAAGTTTGAGTACATCAACGATGGCCACTAGCCGTCCATCGGCTTCCACAACAGGGAGGTTGAGGTAGTGACCATCTAGAGACAGATACATCAGCGACAGTCGGTTCGGTGCTGATTGTACATACTGTGCATTTTCTTCAGTGCGTCATGCACGGTCATAGTAGGAGGTGCAGTGTCAGGATGAGGAGTCATAACCCGAATGACGCTACAAATTGCAGCATCCAAGCCGGCGGCAATTACCCGGAGGACTATATCCTTGCTGGTGAAAATACCGGCGATCTTGGGGTGTACACTGTCGGGACCAGGGGTATTTTCCATGACGCAAACGGCCGTCACCCTGCGCTCCTTCATTAGCTTTGCAACTTCACGAACGGTTGTTTTCGGGGTCACTGTCGCTGGTTGCGTACGCGAGTCCATGACAGTGGTCAGATCGGGTAGTGCAGTCTTTTCCCGGAGTGCGTCGACGTATGCGAGCATAGCAGCTGCTTGAGGATTAGAAGCCATACCGGGACCGAGCTCTGATTGTACGCCAGCCAGAGCGCTGTAGAGCTTCTCGGATGCAGAAGAGCTTCGTTCGACCTTGTTGAGGGCCTCATGGAATACTTTTGTGATGTCAAGCAAACCAACGACGTTTCCTTCCTCGTTACAAACGGGCTACAGGAAGATGACGGTGAGTTGAAGGAGGCGAACGAGCGTGATGACTAACCAAATGACGAAAATGCCTTTGAACCATGAGCTGGAGAGCTTCTGTTGCACTGGTCATGTCACGGGTGACCATGGGGTTGCGGGTCATGATATGGCTGACGGGTGTTGAGTGGGGATCAAGACCCTCCGCCGTGACTCTATATGCCAGGTCCTTGGCGGTGAATATGCCGCTGAGACCTTCGTCGTCGTCAACGACGAGGACACAGTCGGTGCGCTTTGCAGCACATAACTGACTGGCCTCTGCGACGGTGATGTTCTCGGGGACGGTGAGGGCGGGACTGGGTTTGAGGGCCGCGACTGTTCCCTTGGGCACTGGGGGCTTGGCAGCACGTTTGCTGCGACCAGTCTGGAAGGTGGTCGAGATGGTGCGCTTTCGGGCGAGTTCGGACTCGATTTTCTTGCGGATTGCCTGGAGGGGGATTAGAAAAGAGGCGAGGGCGACAGGAGACGGACCTCGTCGCGCTTTGACTGCTTCTTTCTGGTGTCGGAGAGGGAAGGGGCGGCGGAGAGGTTCGAGTGTGACATGGGGGAGGCGGGGCGGTCCAAGTGCCTGTGTGCGGGGGAGTGAGTCGGGACGGGTATGCGGGACATTTTGGACCACGGAGAGAAACGCCCCACCTTGGCAAGTCGTCGTCGGTCCGTCGTCAGAGCAAAAATACCCGGAAAATATTCCCGCCATACTCTTGTGTGGTCTTGTTTGTCAAAAACAAGAAGATAAAAAATATACTTAACGAAATCTACCATAGCATATCAAAACGACTCGCCCGACAAACACCCCAAACGTTCGTAAGCCAGCGTACCGACTCGTCCATTCCCCCCTTCCCCTCTACTCCCTCCTCGGCTCCAACACGTTCCCCGCCCACTTGATCGTAAACTCCCTCGCCTTGCCCCACACAGTACGCACAACAGGCGGCACAGCAGGAATCGCCAGTGTGGTAGAAATACGTCCATCGGCATACGACACCGCCTCCCGTGTAAATGCAGACTGGTAGTATCGCTGGCGCAAAAAGTGCGCATATATCAGTGGCGCGATCAACGAGTTCCGGAACAGAAGAGCCCCGAAAGCAACGCGCAAGAAGATGAACAGCTCTGCAAATGCCACCACACGCATCGCCGGGTCGTAGTTCGCTAATACATTGTCCTCAGTCAGCCGCCAAATATAGCCACGTCATGCCACGTACATTTCACCCAGAGCTGTAAGCGCTTGGCAAGAGGATGTGGCTGAGGTGGTCCCCCAGCCGTGGCAGGGGGGCCCGGGGGAAGATACTGAGACATCAATGTCGTGCGTGTGAACGTCAGAGCATGGAAGAGCGAAAACACAAAGTAGGGCATCAGGGCGACTGTACAGCACAACTCAGCAACATCTCAATCGCTTTGTGCACACAAGACCTACAGGCAACTGGCTTGGAGCTCCACCAGAAAAACGCAAGCAAAAAGTATTGGACGTTCTGTACATTCATCTTAGCGCATATACCTCTTCCGGGTCTGCAGACCTACCTCGTCTGTAATCGCTTTTTTCACGTACGCCATGTTAGGTTGCGGAGTCTAGAACACGAGGTGTGAAAACCGAACACGCGTCAAAGGAACACCCGTTCTCACCCCAAGCGATTTACTGCGAACACGCGGAAAATGTCAGCACACAAGCCACGCCCAAACCACGCGCGACGGGTGCTACTCACTGGCACACGATCGCATAGCTAACAAGGGCACCCAAAAAGGCCGCTGCAAAATACCAGTCAGGCTTCTCCTCGGAAAACTGAGCAAGGGTGCGGTATACCTTTGTACCACCACGCAGAGACGCTCGTAAAGGTGATACTCGCAATAAAGTATCGCAGTGCTGCCACTAAAAGCAAGAAATGACCACCTGCCCATAGATAGTGCTGTATATGTACACGCAACCCATGAAGGCACGTAGAGGTATGCGTCAGTGGGGGCTATGGAAGAAAGAAGACAAAGAAACGTATCACCTGAGTCGTCGCCATGAGTGCTGCACGCAATGGATTGGTTCAAGATAGACGAGATAGAAATTTTGGTGCAAGGGTCATCTTAAACTGGCCGACCGAACCTCTGCCTGCTGGCAGCTTTAGGGCAGGTGCACATGTATGTAATAATCCTATGGGCGTCGGTGTACTTTTACTACTAGCTTTTGCTAACCTAATCGGATCCGAACAGGTTACCGACTCCACTGCTGTCCTGACGCCTTCGCCTTCATTCGCTCCTTGCTCTTCCGATATATCTCCTTCTCAACGCCTTTCTTCCCCAGCGTCTCTATCCGGCGCCCCCTGCCTTGTCTCCTCACCTTCTTTCTCCCCGCATCCTCCACCACGTCCATTTCCTCTCCACTTTCCACGCCCGCGCCAAGGGGCATATCCTCCCACTCCTCCTCTTCATTCCGTCGTCGCTTTTTCCCCGCACTCGACTTCCCGCCCCCTCCAATATTTATGTTGACACGCGGTGGGACAGCAAAACCAAACGATTTTCCAACCTTGGCAAGATCCAGCGCATTGATATCGAATATCTTCTTGAGTGAATAGGAGGCATATGCCTGAAGATAAGATCTGAACCCGTCTTTTGCAGATTGATGCAGGAAGTAGTTCTTCTGTAGCAGTTTTTCCAACTAGATTTTACGTACCCTCAGTATACAGCTTGTTGGAGATGCTGTGACGACGTACCTGGGTCTGCACGTTTGCGATCCGGTCCACAGGGAATGTATATTCGTTAAGGGGAACTTTTGCTTCCTTCAAATACCGTAGGAAACCCAACTCGCTCTCCAGTAAGAACAATAGGCTCTTCCCGACCTTCCCAGCTCGCGCAGTACGCCCCACGCGGTGTATGTAGTCTCTTGGATCGTCTGGGGGATCGTACTGGATGATCCAATCCACACGAGGGATATCAAGACCACGAGCGGCAACATCAGTACAGAGTAGGATTCCAGACTCTGCGTTGATAAACTCGAAAAACGTATTGGTACGTTTCTGTTGCTTTTGTTTACCCTGCATCGCCAAACGATCAACTGAAAGCTCACAACATGCGTCAAAGAAAGCATACGTGGAGGTCGAGCACCGGCACATCAATGTAGTTCAATAGTTCTCCATGATATTTCACGGAATTACAGCTAGAGAAAAAGACGATGACTTTCTTCTTCAAGTTCTTTTTGAGAAAGGTGAATAAAAGAAGGAAACGACGATTGGATGGGCAGACGACATAGCCTTGCGTCAGCGTCGATACAGTACTCGTCGCCTCTTCCCTGTCCACATCGACATGTAGAGGTCCAGGACGCAGCGATATGCGAGCAAGATCCTGGACTTTTGTGGTCTGCGTCGCAGAGAAAAGCATAGACTGTCGGCCCTCTATCAAGAACGTCAGTCGGACCACGACTCGAGAATACCGATGTCGAATACCATTCGGAAGAATTGCAATGATTTTCTTCATTTCCTCCTCAAACCCGATCTCTAATATCCGATCAGCTTCGTCGATGACGAGTGCTTTTAGGTTGCGGAAAACGAATCCTTTAGTATTCTGTTATTATGAGTACTCGGCAGAGAACCTAGTTTCGCAACTTTCACTGACTTCGAGATGATCAAGTAGCCGACCTGGTGTGGCCACGAGTAAATTGACACCCTTCTCGAGCTTCTCAGCTTCTGCCCTCCGATTTGCACCACCAATGACAATACCAAAGGTCTGTGAGTGATAGGCCATCAAGTCTTTCGCAACACCAAATATTTGCAACGCCAATTCTCGTGTGGGGGAAACGACGACGATACCGGTCCCTATGAACAAAGCGAAGATCCGATATAGAACTCTTGCGTTTACTTGATAGTAGAGACCCACCGTTCCTTGGCTTGAATTTCATGCGATGGAGCAGCTCGACGGCAGGAATCAAGAATGCGAGTGTCTTTCCTGAGCCAGTTCGTGCAGCGCCAAGGACGTCCTTCCCAGCCAGTAGGGGTGGAATAGCCTTGGCCTGTACGGGTGTCATGGTCTTGAACTCCATTTCTGCGAGCGCTTTGTTCGTTTGTTCCGAGAGTTCGAGGGAAGAGAATGGCTCCCGATCGGGGACATTTTCTTGAGGAGCTGCTGAGGATGTTGCGAGCGTTTCTTCCGCCATTGGCGTTGTCGAAAACCAGCAACGAGTATGGCCTGCTCAATATCCCTTATCGGGTAGTCGTCGGCAACCTCCGCCTTCCTTTGCCTCCATGTCAATGGCACACGCAAGTGAGTAACACTCGTCTCCTCTTACCTAGAATCCCTATATCTCATCCCCCAGCTCGCAACATAAAAGCGTTTTCATACGCTGTTTCAGTGTGTGTCTCTTTGGCACTCGGATTCTATTTAGGAGCGCACTTTGGCTCGAAGGACGTGCCTCCAGTTGTACCACTGGAGACTAAGTTAGATGCTAAATCCGAACCGGAGGACAGTGGCAATGAAGACGAAGAATTAGCCGATGGTGATCTTTCTTCCATAAAACCACGAACGATGGAGCCGTGCAAACTTGTAAGCACCAGTCAATGCTCGGTCAGTGGTGGTGTTGTGACGAGGTACTGCACACAGGTGTTGGTGGTGCGCACAGATTTGAAGATGACTCAAGGAAAGATCGCAGCGCAGTGCGTCACTGTTTTTATGTACTGATGCGCTTCTAATTCGCTCAGGTGTGGGTATGTTGCGTGCCTTGGTTGAGAGTCGCTGTGTTTGACCCATAATTTTTCAGTCATGCGACCTTGGCATGTTACAAGGCACTCATGAAAACCAACCCAAAGGTATATTGACCAGTGCAACTCAGTTTTTGACTTGCTCAAAAGCATGTTTAGCTTGTACAACACTGGGAGCGGACAGGGTGCGTCTAGTCGACTTGCTCGGCTTCCCTGAAGACAAATTTGGGCAGACAAGCGAAAGTTGCCCTCAAAGGAACCTCAGAAGAAGAGCTACTAGAGCTTGAGGCGATTGCAAAGAGTCTTAATTTATGTGCTCGGTCGATACTTGACGCGTATGTTGTATTCTCGTGGCAGTATTCGTCTGTTCATGCGGATACACTATCCTAGTGGCCGTACGCAAGTCGCGGCAGGATCGCGTACAGTCCTTGGGATTGGTCCCGGTGGGTTTACCCCCTCACAGTCCTATGCTCGTCGCCAACGAACAGCTCTGCAGCACCAGTAGAGCTTGTAAACCAGGTTACTGGCCATCTCAAGCTGTTATGAATGTCGGGAGATACAACGTACTTGTTGGATATACTATTCCCTCCAACAGGTAACTGAATAGTCTGTGTGCATGATGTCTGCAAAGTAGGTCTAGGATGTGAGGATCTTGTCCCCGTTTGTCGGCATCGCCGTCTAAACAACCAGCCCTGAGCTGTTTCCACCAGATGCGTTCCAGCCCTGCCCAGCGTTGTCTGTTGTACTGATATCAGTCTCATTCGACGCGCGTGTTGGGTATACATACCGGAATCTAGTCCAATGAGTGCTCGATGGTTATCGACTACTGGCCCTCCGGCACCACGGCACCAGCTCCAGGGAACCTGCCTTGTAGAACTTTACTCGTGGAGTTGGAACGTCTAATAAAGTCGTGCAACTCTTGTCCGCTGACTGCTTTAGAGAGTGTACTGCTCCCGTTCTCTGCATTCTCTACCATAGGTGTTAGGGCTGATGTGCAACAAAATGATCCTTGGGTACTTACCAGATGCTAGCTTGATCACTGACATGTCAGAGAGTTCAGACAGTTCAAGGCTGGCTCGGAGCCTTTGCAACTGCTTGCTCCTGCAGATACAGAGTCCCCGGCGGCATGACCGCCGACCTGAAGTTGCAGACCCGATACCGTTGCGTGCAGATATCTCGTCGACCGGGAGGGCGCGCACGGCTGAAACGAGTCCGAGTGCGAGCATGAGGGCAAAGCAGGAAGGCGTGGTGACTGGCGATGGTCGAAGGAGGGTTTTGACGCGGCAAGTTGGCACGGTTGTGGTCACGTGGATTGATTTCTTGGAGAATTGCATCAGATTCGAGTAGCACTAACTAGTGATGTTTGCTAACTATCCTTTGCATGGCAACTACACTTACACTCGCCAGAACATATCAGCACTTCTTCCACACCCACCCAAACTGTACGCTCGCACTCACAGGCGGCATACTCAACGCCTTTGGCGACATTGTCGCTCAGTCCATCCAGAATGCCGTGCGCTGGAGTCTTCACTATGAGCTATTCTTATCCCTCACTCCTCTCTTTGCCTCCAGCGTGTTCAACATCATCAGAATCGGCCAGGTTGGGATGCCGCACGCACCCTCCGCTTCTTCTGCTTTGGCGTTGGCATAAGTATGTATTCTGTATTCCTCGTCGGAAGCAAACCTTGAACCCGCACCTTCCGAGGCCCCATACTCGGCAGGTGGAACCTTTTCCTCGAGCGTAGATTCCCTCTTCGCAGGCGTCGCACACACAGGGTCAGTTTCAAGGCCTTATCAAAGAGAGTTGCTGCAGATCAGCTTATCATGTAAGCCTGCTGCGATCCATCTGGTCTTCACCACCATCTGATCATCGTGCTTGTTAGGGCACCGGCGGGCGTATGTCGCATCCCCTTTGTCTGTGTCAGTTTCTAATCACCCCCACAGCTCGCAATATTTATCGGCTCTATTGGCATCATGGAAGGCCGAACCAAGAATCAAATACGAGACAAATATGCTGACATGTACACGACTGCTTTGCTGACCAACTGGAAAATCTGGCCGTTAGCGCAGGTACACTTTGCAGACGTCTCGTTGGGCTGCACCTGACATCGCCGCAGTTGATAAATTTCCGGTTCATGCCTTTACCCTATAGAATACCATTTCAATCTGCATGTGGTATCTTCTGGACGCTGTACCTCTCCATTCTCAATGCCAAGTATACCTTCTAGTTGATTGCCAAAAATATTTCTGATCCTCTTATCCCCAGGGAAGACGAAAGACAAGATAAAGAAGCCGCAATGCGGTGAAGCACCAGACTCGTCCAGTTTGATCCTTTGCACTTTCATCGACGTGTCGCCATAGATACCTTCAGCTTTCCGTCAGTGTAGATTAGACTTTCCCGTCATTCCGAAGACTCTCGGGGTTGTTATTCTTTATTTTCTATCGGGTTGGCAACGTTCTCCAAGCAAGACACTACGCATTCCTAATACTATCGTCATGGCGCACACATGATTCTTACTTCCCATCACGTCTTCCCATACTTCGGTTTGAAGAATGGAGGTGGAAGTGTCGACAGCACATCCACCAGAGGTCTTTCCACAAGGACCATCTCTCTTGAGCCTACAAAGTCCAGCGCGAGAATTGGGCGATAGTGTGTAATCATCCGCAAATTCCGCGTATCGTATGCGCTATTCTGAAGGTCTGGGACGAGGGTTGGCATGCCCTGATGCTCGTGCGAGGGATGCCTCGTCTCGGACTTCCGACGTTTTCGCGGCCCTGCGTGCCTTTCCAGCGGGTCAAGGTTGAGTTTGCATAGCCAGGAAGAGCCCCAAACGATGGGTTCTTTTCGAGAGAACGTGGCAGAGCGTGGCCCAGGAAATCTTCGCGAGAGGTCAGTCATCTCGAGGCTACCATCTTCCAGAGTTGATGAAGGCAGAGTTGGACTTGGCTCAAAAGTGACACCTAACACGGGATCTGGTGTCTTGAACAGTTGTTTTGGGATGCGTGAGTTGAGGTCGTGGGCCCATGCAGGGACTTCACTACGCTCGACATCAAAGATGTGTATGGTATTGTTCGGAAGGACGATCATAAGAACCTGTGGCTTTTCTGGGATGAAGGTCAGCACGTTGGGTGGGTGAGGTAACGAGGGTAAGGTCCCATGGTACTGCATAAAACACGGATTAGGGGTACGATTTGATAGCAAGAAACCCCATGCGTGCCTGGATCGAGTCAAGATTGAACACGAGCGTCCGACAGAGTTCGTCTGACGTCGCGAGCCACTGCCCATCGGGGCTTACAGCCATGCGTACCACAGATGGTGGAGCGTCCAATTGAGGTGACTCATCGTCCTCGTCCGCATCTTGCACTCTACTTGATCCACGAACCAGCCGACCACCGCTCAGAGAAACCAGTTTTCTATGCTGGTCGAATCGCCTCAACACGGTAGGTTCCTCGGTGCTCAGATCAATTATGAGAATGGTAGATGTCGACGCCGAAGCTAGGACTATCTTGCTTGAATCGGGTGTGAAGACAAAATAACTGCCACCGGTCGAATGAGGTCCTTTCGAGCTCAATGGGATGTGCGCTTCCAGCACAGCAGCGAGCGAGCGAACGCGCCTCGGCTTTGTCTCTCCTGTGGGCTGATGGAGCGCTTAGACTTCCTTGCTTTTCTCGCATCGCATGAAGGTAGACTCACTGTCTTACACAGTTCGAAAAGCTTTGTTTCGTATAAATCCGAAACAACAAGCCACCGACCGTCGTCCGAAAGAGCACTTGCTGTGAGGTTCGTTTGTACAATGAGTTCCATCTCGAGCACACTTTCCCAGCTCACCCTCAACTCGGGATCCGTGGAATTATCCGTGCCGTCAATGATCATTGCTGTACTCGGGACGTTGTGTACACGCCAGATATTCAATCCAGTCTCGTGCATGCATGACACAAGCCTTGCGCCTCTAGCTATGGAAACAGTAGAGACATATGGAATCCGTCGGTAGTGGGAGTCTTCGAACGTGGTCGTACTGGACGCTAGTGGATTAACGACTCGTGCTGCCACGCTGGATGTTGTCACGCTTGCAGGTAGACAAGGCGTCAGAGCCACGGACATGTCGAGGCCACCAGATACGAGAACAGGCGCTATAAAAGGTACGCCAGGGGCGGGTTTTCGTCTGTAGGCGGGTGGAAACAGACTATGAGGTGGCCACATTGCCAACGAACGTACGTCATGCGAGTGCATTCGTCGCGAGGCTGACATGATCCATCGACTCGCAGCGCCGCTCAAAGCTGATGACGAAGAACCTGGTGGAGACGAGACATAGGTAAACTGAACTATTTTTTGGTCAACACCCGACGTGAAGACAGTTGTCCCATCTGGTCCAATCGCGAGACAGAGGACATCTGCGCCGTGCGCAGTGAAGCTGTAAGTTTGAGTACATGTCATCGGATCCCAAAACTTGACAGTACCCATGGAATCGCCAGATATGATCGTGCCATCGCTATACTTGTTTTAGTTCTTACGAACTACAGAATAGACGGAAGAACACTCACGCAAGTACTCCGACTGTCCAGACAAGTGTCTTGTCCCCTTTTATTTTGTCGGTCCCCATGCGGTCAGTCGGCCGCCCAGTGCTGATGTCCCATTTCCGCAAGCTGCTATCTGAGCCCCCAGTTGCGAGCCACGAATCAGTCCACCCATAGTCTTCGTCATCACTATCGTTACCACTTTCCTCTTGGTCACTGCGTTGGTCTGCAGAGTTGTTTGCTCTTGGCTTTGGTTGATGGGGTACTGGAGGGCCCCATGCAATGCTGAGGATACGACATTTGACGTGATCGAAGCGGCGGAAATGTCCTAATGTATCTGCCAAGAGAGAAAGCAGGCGAACGCAACCATCTTCACATCCCAATGCCAGCAATGTTGACGCAGGGTTTGCTGCCATGCTCCATATAGAGCCCCCCTGAGAACTGATTGTCCTCTGGAGTCAATGAGTCGAGCTAGACAGCCATCCGATACGAGAGCGACATACCCTCACGGTTTTTCTGGCCAGATCCCATTCCAAGAGTTCACTTCCACCGCCCGCACTGAACAGGCGAAGATCTGGAAGCGATGGGACCACGTCCAAGGGAAACATATCTGGATATCTTATGGTTAATGCTAGGGAGTCAACTTTTGATGGGTGAGGTCCAGGGAGAGTCTACGATTAATGGACTTGAGTACTGCGATGGTATGGAAGAAGCATACCGACCTTGCGACGGTGCCAAGCCTGAGAAGCTTGTGACTCGCCTGGCTCTCCTGTCCACTCGAGCAAGTCTATGTCGCCATTTGCATGGCCGACTACAAGGGTGCCGAATGCGGGACCGCGATTGCGTTCACGCTGCTTGCCCGTTGCCTTGGATGCAAGGGAGGGTAGCGGCAAGGGGGGGAAAGCGAGGGCAGTTACCGGGGAGGGGGAGGCATCGACGAACCTGCATCGGTGAAGTGCAACAGGAGGCGGACCGTCTGACATGGCTTAAGTTATGTGCCAAGGAGCACTCCCTCCGTGACTTTTTCGATGCTTGCCTTTCCGGGATATGTCGTCCATGGTCACGTGGGCATCATGTATTTTCGTGCAGTGCTCCGTGTCATTCAAGTTCAACCCAAATGTCCATGTTCGGTCGTACCCCTACTGCGCCTTCGGGAGGCGTCAACCATGAGCGAATCGAGATGGCCATCAACGAGTAAGCTCTTTATACCTGTCGTTGACATATATTGACTCTCCCCAGGATTGACATGGTCTCGGATGTCTTCAACCGCATTGTCGCGTAGGTTAAACCAGGTTAAAAAGCACGTGTTCCCACTCAACATCGCGTATAGGTCGTGTCATAGCAAGTGCATCAGTCCACGGTATGCCGAGGGCGACCTCAACAAGGGGGAGAGCGTCTGCATAGATCGTTGTGTTGCAAAGTTTTTCGAGGTGAACAAAAAAGTTGGCGAGAAAATGCAGAATGCAGGAGCCAATGCTCAAGCGACCGGTGCCACCTCCTTTGGGCTATAAAAATAATATTGCGATGCTTGCCACGGTGCGCTGGACGAATTCACCATAATCTCATACTCACGAACTCCTGCCCAGTCCAAATTCACACTAGAACATACATACAAGCGCGGGGTATACTACCCATTAGCACTACTTGCCAAAGCCGGGGAAGCACTCCGCTAGCGTCTTGGAGTGCTTGTTCTGTGCATGCTCCTCCAACCTGCAATCACCCATGTAAATTACATCATAATAACTCACTTATCATCATAAAACTCACGCCGGAGCCCGCGTCGTCAACAACTACAATAAGAAGGTCCTATCAGCGACATCGGGTAGCAGATTTGTGTGATGAGACGCACAAAGGTCTGTCTGCAGGTTGAGCACATGATGTTCTTGGCAGCTTCGTTGACCTTGGTGCGACTAGTCGGACCCTTGTCTACTTGCTTGCCAGCGTTTCGTTCGCGCTTTTGGGCAGCTTTAGCACCCTATCACCAATCAATCACATGTAAGTATCCACTGCTCAGCAACAGACGAATATCTACGCACGTTACCCATCGAAAAGGAAGTTGAAAACTAAGAAGCTCATTGATTCCGTCAGGACACATCGCACGGATCTTATGTAACCACGATAAGATAAGATAGAAGGATTTGGATTTTTCCATGTTCTGTGCGAGAGCATGCTGGCAAACACAAAATTGTCGACATTCATTCGTCAGGTTTTCACATGCTGACACTTTACTACTTTTCTCTTATCCGCGATGGATCCAAAGCTCCGAGGGATCGCTGAACAAGTCAAAGTGGACATTCTAGCACCCACTCAGCAGGCGGACAACGAAGCACATTCCAGAGAAGTGTCCAGGAGCTTTGTCAGTGAGCTACTCACTATTCCTCGTTCCCTCTGCCATCATGACAAGGTGATACAAGCACAGGTGGGAAAAAGTCAGGACGTCACGCAGGGAAATCCGTGCTTAAGCAAATACCTATTCAGTACCGATCAAGGCGATGTACGACTACGCTGTACAAGCATCGATTGGAGATGCCGTTTTTCATGATTCTTGTACTTCCGCCTTGGAGAAGCACATGGCACAACTCACCGGAAAGGAAGCCGCGCTCTTTGTGTCCAGTGGGACGCTCAGTAATCAATTAGCAATACGTACACACCTCCTCCAGCCACCCTTTTCAATTCTCACCGACGTCCGGAGTCATATCAATGTGTATGTTATGGTACCCTTACATCTTCAAGTCGTGCTGCCTACGCATAACATGACGTAGATATGAGGCAGGTGGTGCTGCCACGCATTCCGGAGCTTATCCGATCCCTGTTGCACCCTCAAACGGTTTGTTTCTGTCCAGTTTGAGACAAGTTTTGTATTGATCCCCTGCAAGGTCACCACTTAACTTTGGAAGACATACAAGCCAAAGTCGTGTTGAAGTCCGATATCCAGGTGTGGGTAACCGCTTCAGTCGGAGGACCGCTGATTTATCATTGATTAGTGCCCCAACTCGTCTCATCTCCCTTGAGAATACCCTAAACGGCACGATCTTCCCCCAAAATGATATTATAGAAATTTCAAAGTTTGCTCGGGAGAACGATATTTTGATGCATCTCGACGGTGCCCGTCTCTGGCATATAGCTGTTGAGACAAGCCTGCCGTTGTCAGAGCTCTGTGCGCCTTTCGACTCTGTTAGCCTTTGTCTGAGCAAAGGTCTTGGTGCTCCAGCCGGAACCTGCCTCGTCGGGTCAAAGGTGTTCATCAACAGAGCTCGCTGGTTCCGCAAAGCATTCGGAGGGGGGATGCGGCAGATTGGAATTCTTGCGGCTTCTGCAGCCTATGCACTTAGCCATAACTTCCCGCAGTTGCCCCGCGTACACGCACTAGCAAGACGCCTACAACGGGGGCTGGAGGACCTAGGGGTCGGTATATTATGCCCAGCGGAAACGTGCATGGTAAATAGACGATCTCTTGACAGTTACCCTTACTTACGGAGTTTGTGCAGGTTTTCTTTGATCCCTCTACTATTGGTGTCGAATACGAGGAAGTCGTGAGACGTGCTGCTGCTCTCCCAGATCCCATTATACTGAACGGTTCGCGGTTGGTGGTACACATTCAGACGTCCAGCGAGGCGTTCGACGACTTTTTGGAACTTATTAATAAGCTGAGGGGCGAGAAGAGGAAGGAAGGTTTCATTCCATCTCCTGCCTAGACGTTGGCGAACAGCACTGGCACGATGAATGTCTACGGAAGTACTTAGCGGACGATTGATTTGTATTAATTCAGTTCCCGCGAATATGCAATGAATATGAGTCACGTGTTCCAGGCGATCAATGGGTTAAACACAGCAGGTGGAACTGGCACCGGTTGTGGACAGCGTGTAGTCCGATCTACTACTTCAAGGACACACCACGAGCTATGTCCAAGTCAGAGAGAGAGGAAGTCACCACAGGCCTCGTATGTTTCCAAACCCCGCACTGTCTTGACGCTGACCACAATCCAGGCTACGAGACTCTTCTCAGCCATGCTCGACGAACTCGTGATGGATGCTGCTCTTCAAGGTCATCATGAGATCGCGCGGAGTCGAATGCCATGTCAAATATGTCGTACACAGTGAGCTTACATGATTACCATACCCCAGTTGATTCATTCACACTCTCCCAGTTGTTGTACAGGTGGGATATGCTGCGTGGCGCTCTGTTCATCCAATTGGTTAACCACCATACTCTGAACCTATTTCGTATAGTTCATGGAAGCAATGGACGCGCATCATCTCAGGCGCAGGATACAGGGAGTATCGAGGCCTCGTCGTCAGCAGGCAAAACCCTCCCAAATACCGGAACGAGTACACCAACGGCTGTCAAGGACGGCAATATCCTTTTCGAGTGCACGGTGTGTAAACGTCAGGTCAGTTTAATTTCCATTACGTCCCATTTATGTTCTAAACACCCATTGTCGTTCAAAGATCGCTTCAAATAGATATGCACCTCATCTCAGTTCGTGTATGGGCATAGGAACTGGTGTACGGCGAGGGGCCTCCCGTGCCACAAATCTCAAAACAAAGTATGATTCCAATGAAGTCATGTTATGTTGGCGGACCAACCGTTTTTAGGATCTCAATTGACTCTGGGCGGTCTGCGTCACCATATCTTGGCTCAGAAAATGGTAACATTTCGGATGACAACTCCAATGAGAAAGCGAAAGGAAAGTCCAAGGGTAAACTTACTGGTATCTGTCGCTCTTTAAGAATCAGATGTGTCATCTCATCGTGCTATAGATGAAGCAGATTTCAACCTCAAGCGTAAAAGGGTGAGTCGCATTGTCTACTCTTCCCATGAGTTTACTATTTCCCTGAGAATATAGCCCGGTTCGCCCCAAATATCACCAGTCAAGAAACCAAAGAAACAGAAGACGACAGGTCCGTCGCCACATTGGGGTATTTGCCTCGGATTCTGATGCGGCTCAGGGTCACATGTTTCTCGACTCAGGGCAGGGCAGGACGGCCTTGCGAATCAGGTTTGATTCTCCCTGATTCGTTTAAGCACCTCTCCATACTATAGTCTATACAGGTCCCCTCTTCACAGTCCAAGGTACCCTCCAAGCTGCGGTCTTCGTCGACTGCCTCGTTTTTGGATAGAGAACGGTCTTCCACGCCGGGATCTCAATCTTCAGTTGGTACTCCCGTTGGCGCATCCACCTCACCTGCGATCCCGGCAAAGTGTCCTGCTGGGACCGGTCCGCCGAAACGCGGACGCCCGAAAGGCAGCAAGACGGGAATGGGCAGGGGTGCAGCATTAGCGGCACAAGTGAAACGGCCAAGTCCACCGCGGCCACCACCGCCTGTCCGAATCGAGCCTGACTATCTGATTGGTATGTGAGATGAACAACCGCTCGCGAGTGATGCTGACAATGGCTATCAGATGTTGAAGGAGAAGAAACGGGTTCGTCCACAGATACGGACGGATCGTGATCATGTACTCAGACGCTAGTACCGTAGTTAACTTATGCAGTTTGGCGAAAGAGTCTCCCACGCCAGGTGAAAAACACATTACCGACGTTTTGAGCGCCATCGACTTGAGTTCGAACGTTCATTACACATTCCTTACACGCTCGCAGGACGACTCCAGCTTTTTCTCCCCCCACGCTCCTTACTCTTCCTCCCAATGGCTCACCCACTCACCCGTCTCGGTGACCGTTCCACAGACTACCTCGCTTCCAGCTATCCAAACCCCCCACCCGCGGATGATTTCAAGTCATACGACGACCTTATCGATCAATATGCAGAGCCGTACTCGAGGACATCACGCCATCAGACTTTCAAGGTCCAAACATCGCCCATCGATGACTCTGAATCTCGCGGTGCATCAAATTCTCTCGACTACAAATCACCGTATCCAGGTGGCAAGCCCCGCGACGAAGCGGAAGAGTCCCCTGGGCCCCCTCAGAGCTACCCACCCAAGATAACCCGAGAAAAGTTAGTTGATAAGAGGAAGTGGTGGCAACTGGTAAGCCCCCCCACCTCTCATTGTAACGCTTCTTATCATCTGGAAGATTCTCCCCGACTCTTGGGCCTGCCGGCTCTTCGTTATAACTGTCCTTGTCGAGACGACGATAGATCTCGCTATTGAGGGTGATCTTTTTGTTCGGCTGCAGGATTCTGGAAATACCGCAAGTGCACTCAAGATGCCTGTATACCTCAGCGTATTCGCTCTAGCACAGTATGCGTCTCCGCTTAGCCCTCCCCCTTGTTCTGACATCTAGCACAGTATATTTCAGTTCGTCCTTGCCGTAGATGCAGTGTACGCTCAAAACACCCTGCAATTCATCTGTCTCATGTGAGTTGACTCGGGAAGACAACACACTACAACACTTTTTTGACGTTTGTCACAGATTGTTCAACCTTCTTTTCCTCATCTATGCCATCATACAAATCGGAGAAATTCAAGATTCGACGACATCCTCAGAAGGCATTATCCACATACCAGTCCACGTCCTTACGAACATTATCCCAGCAGTCATTTCCGCAGCGGAGATAGCCTACATTGCCCTCGGGTGGAAAATCTACACCGAGTTCGGGTGGAAGGTATACAAGTTCCTTGGTGCCGATCGTCGCATCAAGAAAATGTATGCCAGCTATCAAATTTTTCTTTGTCTTATCAAGTTCGACCTCTTCTTTTGGGTCGGTTTCTCCGTGCAGTTCCTTTGGTTAGTCCTCTCGAAGACTGACTGGGAATACTATGTTACTTGGGCTGCTCTGCCATTATCTGTCGTCCTTCTTATCGAGGGCCACTTGGCAGCACGCCACGAGAACAGGTGGATGATGGCAACATTTATGTCGGGGTGCATAGGAGCACTAGTGTACTTCATCTACAAGGTCAGCTGGCTATCTTTTTCTTCCTCTTACATGCTGACTCGTCAATAGACATACAAACTGCTGAAGTATCGTGACACGGTCTACGCTCAAGTATGGCATTCACTTACTACATTCTGTGAGCTTGATCTTGTGTCCTGTCATCCGGTTGGCACTAAATATATCTGAACAGCTGCGATTGCGATTTTTCTCCTTCTCATAACTATTATCTTTACGGCGATTGTGATGCGGAATTTCGGCAGAGGACTCAAAGACTCAAGTAAGAGGCGACTTTCATTCCATTGTCTCAGGCGACTGATTCTATGTGCGCAAGTCGCGAGAAACAAGGCGTCTGCCCGCGGAAACGGATCCAAACCAGTCCATGGCGGGCGTATGAGCATGAATCCCAACCGGATGAGCATTGACTGAAAGCGCACTTTGTCGAATAAATGGACTTGTACTATTTCGCGCTGTTTGCCATTTCGGTATGGGAGGACGTTTTGCCCGCATCACTTCGACTTCCTTCCGCATCTTCCCGTATGTCTACTAGAATTGCGTCCAGTCATTGCGCCTTCCTGGCTTTATTCTTCTTGACTTATACTATACGTATTATATATATGCACGCTTGATATATGGCCGGACTTTGTATCCGGGCGTGCGTATTACATCCCCTCGAGTTGCCATTTGATCAAATGCGGAAGTGTTTGACAACTGCGGTCATACGTGGAAGTGAGGTGACCCAACAACATAGCCTTTGTCCATTCATCATCCGAGACACACAGTTGAATTGTACATGTCCTCGGAATGTCCCAACGGTGAGGCCTAACATTGGCAGCGTAACTGTCAGTCTACTGAAACCTCCAAAGCTTCCGCGCACCAAATTCGCTGCGTGATCGTTCCGCTTTGCTTAGCGGCTTAACACCTCCTGCCTCGGGACGTTCGTCCCCATCTGAGTTGCCACTTCGTGCACCGTCTGGATACCGCTATGCTGACGATTTGGAGGGCCAGAACGAAGAACAGCTCGAGGGGTTGTCTGCAAAAGTCAAGCTACTGAAAGATGTACGTGGTCTCGCACGGTGGCGTCTCTGTCCGTGGTCGTGGAACTCATGCGTCGACCTACCAAAGATAACGATTGGTATCGGGAACGAAGTCCGGGAGTCAACAGTGCAGCTCAGTCAGATGGTGCGTTTGGTTATTTCCACTCAGTCTCTGGGCTAAGTTGCTGCTTGTTTCGCTGCGACACAGAACGATGCATTCGCGGAAACGTCAGGTATCCTCGCAGGGACCTTCCGCCGAATGAACAACATGGCCGAGCGGCAGGGGTGTCGATGGCTGTGGTACATCATCTTCCTGGTCCTCGTCTTTTGGTTCTTCATCGTTGTATGGTGGTTTCGATGAAGGCACGAGCTCTGACATGACATGCAACGTTCGGCTTCTAAGTTGGCTCCTTTCAGATTAGTACTCTCATTGTAGTCCAATACCGCTGACATTATAGCTTGAAAAATAATGCTTTGAATACCACAAATAAGTCTCAGCAACCCCTGACACGGCGAGTGCAGTGCGGTAGCACTATGGCACATCAAGAAACTTAGCGTGTCCAATCTCCCAAATCATTCGTCTCCGGAGGTAGGCCATATCTCGCTGCGAGAAATTGAACACCTCTTCTCCTCGGGACAGTGTTTCCAAGAACTGGCAGGTAAAGACACCACAGTCGTAGCCGTTCTCCTGTTGTGGGGTATCCTATCAAGAGAACAAATCAGCTCACACTTCTCAAAGCAGCACAAGGATCCTAACATCTGGGCAATGGTTTACCCAACCAGTAAAATCAAATGGTTTCTTCCTCTTGTTCTGATGTTCAAGGTCAAGGTACTGACGAAGACTCTATCAATGAGATTTTAGATGTAGTATTCTAATGATGAAAGATAAAGCATTTAACCTTGAATACCTGATGTCGGTCAAGGTTCATGCTGTCATATGACTCTATCCGTTTCCGACGAAAATTAATAGCGGCGCCAGTCCAGTGAGAGTTGTTGTGGTTGATGGGAATAAGGATGACATCTTTTGAAAAAATGTCAAACTAAGAGAATGTTAGGCAATCATGTGGAGGGCTGAAGGGCGCATGTACCTTCTTGGTCCATTTTGCAAGCCTTGCCCGTTCGTAGCCCTCACCCTGCAATTTGGACCAGAAGAATGTATTGAAGTAATGCACATTTAACAGTTTCTTTCTTCCATTTTCACCGGGGTTCTCTTTACAGGCCTCTGAGCGTTCGAGGACCATCGCACCATAAAAGTTGATGAGCTCGTCATTTAGCCATTGGCAAGGGAGCAGACGTGAAATGTCTTTGTCGCAAACCTGTTCTCGCGCGATCTTCGAGATGACACCTCTCTTGGTCAGGAGGACATCGACCTGTTTATCCATTTCCGGAGGTAGAGACTTGGGAAGAGAAGGACGGAAACGCCGTTCAATTTCCTCATCTTTCTTGCGTGCTTCCTGACGAAGCCATTCGTAGGCCGAGAAGGGCTTCGTAGGCGGACTGGTGTTGGGGTTTAAAAAAAAAATTAACGTCATCATTGGTGACGCGCAGTAACATTGACGAACCTTGCCAGTGTCCGCAGCAACTTCTTCTTTGCATTTTCCAGGAAGGGAGCGTCTGCATACTAGGAGCTGTATAAGAACGACAATTGTCGTGTGTACTTGAACAGCGTACATTGGAGAATGAATGACGGTGGGATAGGCCGGGTGCATCTTCCTTCAGGCGCAGGTCTGTCAGAGACGCCGAGGCTGAGACAAGACATGAACACAAGATGAGCGCCATAGATAAAGTGTGATACGTACGCGACAGAGTGTCACGATCGTCCAGATGTTGGAGGCGAGCTTGGTAATGAATGTACGCTAGCAAAAACAGATGAACACTCGAGCCCATCGAAAAAACGAGTACCTTACATTTGAAGTCCTCATAATTCGACTTGAATCCTGATTAAATGATGGTAAGACAATCGCAACGAATAATGGCATATGCAATACCGCTTGCTCGCTTGAGGTCGAACAACTCCTTCATCACGGCTTCTCTATCTTTCATTCTATCTTCTCTTACTTTGACCTTGTGCTGCGTTGTGCGAGAACGAACTGGTGAGCCCAGAGTGGCGTCATCCTGCAGACATGAAAAAGCGCACCTTTCGTGCATATATATGCTCTTTACTTTTCCTCTGACTTAAATTGTTATTTATCTCTCTCGTCCTCCGATGTTGCTCCACGGAATCAGCCAGAAGGTCATCCCCTGTCTTGCAAGGTAAGGTGGCTGAATGAGAAACAGATGGGAACCTATGCGTGGACGTCGATAGCAGTGAGCTGCCAGAAGTGCGGGTAGGGTTGAGAAGAGTTGGCATAGGATATTGATTGGACGGGAAACAGGGTGAAAGGGTGGCCAATTCCGTTCGAGTATGATGTTCGTTTGGATAGTATTCGTTTGGTATTGGAGGGTCAGAAGGAGCAGGGGGGTCAGAAGGAGGGGCTGTATGTACTTGGCGAGAACGAGCGCGAGTGCGAGCGCGGGTTGGGGATGGGGATGGGAGTGATCGTCGGAGCTGTGGTAAACGGTTGGGCAAAGTGATTGGTGGAGACGCACGCGACCCCCAAGCCTTGATTGTCTCTGAGGCGAGTTCGACTACTTCGCGTGCTAGCTGTGTCCAACGAGCGGTCAGCCCGGGATGTGCAGCAAGGTCACCAGGAAGGGCGTGTTCAACGCGCGGATGTTTCGGCCGCCTTGTCGGGAGAAGAGGGTCAGATGCCTCCCTTTTGCGAGCGTTGAGCATGGAGGGGGAAAACGCTTTGCCTGCGCGGTGTCGACGCCGTTCAACTCGATCCCGCCGTTTCAGAAGTGGGATGCGAGTTCGCTTTCCCACGACACATTGCCTCTGTTTTTTCACAGCAGGACAGATTCAAACAGCCCGCTTGGCTCAGTTGGTTAGAGCGCAGGTCTCATATCACACGTATGAGTAACCCGATGGTTACGCAATCCTGAGGTCGCAAGTTCGAACCTTGCAGCGGGCACTTCTTTTTATCCACCCTTCCGTCAGACACATCGCGCGTGAGTTCATTCGTCGACTGATACTGGTCTCTTTTACAGTGCTTATTCTAGCCTGCCAGCTACATGGCAGATGCTCGTACTCGCTCATCAATAACACAAGGCCGGCCTAGACCATATCCCTCAGTCAATCACTTCAGTGAGAACTTTGTCATCTGTGCTGGTTCCGTCCTCTTCCGCGCGGCTCTAGACAAA
>JBBPJY010000074.1:26251-41815 GCA_038088975.1 Xerocomus cyaneibrunnescens
GGCAGATGCTCGTACTCGCTCATCAATAACACAAGGCCGGCCTAGACCATATCCCTCAGTCAATCACTTCAGTGAGAACTTTGTCATCTGTGCTGGTTCCGTCCTCTTCCGCGCGGCTCTAGACAAAGGGGAATGGCAAATGTGTGTTTTACATTCGCCGAGGAAAGGGGTGCGGGTACTTCCCAAAGGTCGGAAAGACTGTGGGGAATCAGTGGAGAGTGCCGCCCTTCGAGAAACATACGAAGAGACCGGGTATAGGTGTGAATTCTTCCCGTGCACCATGACGACGCGGGCACCTTTGCCCCACGTCAACATGGTGGATGAGCCACATATCCGGGAGGGCGTGGTAGAGCCGTTTGCGATGACGGTGAGAAGCCTTGGGGCATCGAAGGGGACGAAGATTATTTGGTGGTACTTGACCAAAGCGATCGATGAGTGTCCGTCTGGAGGGACGCAGACGGAGACGGAGGACTTTGGATCGGAATTTATCACAGCTGAGAGGGCTGTTGAACATCTTACATTCCAAGACGACAGAGAGATAGCTACCAAAGCGTTGAGACTGATACTCGATACGGAACGGACGTAGCTACTGCGTACTGTACTCAAAGTCAAGTCACGTGGAACATTGTCATCTGAGCCAACACACAATACCCTCTAGCTTAGCGTCATCATCCTGTAGTAACCGCCATTTAGGACAGGGACGTGTGTATCCGGAAACCTGATCCACAACACCCTCGTGTTGTGATGGCCTCAAATCCATCTCTCCGTGATCTGTATAATCCTCCGTCGGCCCAGTGGACATTCAATCCAACATCCTCTTCTAGTTTCCCAAAGCAATCCGCTGCCAACGCTTCATTCGCATCCTACCAATGGACCACCCGTCCTGCCCAGAATACCGTGTTTGACCTTTCTCCCTCCTTCGGCGTTGGAGAGTCCTCGTCGCTCGATGTGTCCCTCCTCTTCCGTTCATTGGTAGCTTCAGCTTTACTCCAGTACAGCAGTACTGCTATGGCAATGCCTTTGGAGGTTGGGAAGTTACTTCTCCAGATTCAATGGGTTCCAAAGGATGCCCTCACCCAAGAACCTGAGGATGAAGCGGAAAAAGAAGCAGAAACGGTGAGTTAAATGCTACTGTTCTGACATCATGGGTTGATGCGTCCCGCAGCCTAGTGAAGCAGCGAATGAAGAGGAGTCATATTTTGTCGAACCCGGTGATGTCTCGACTCATCATCCAGCTCCAAAACTTGTAGACGACAGGGGGTATATGATTAGGACGTCTATTATGGAAGACGGGACACGCCCAGAGTATATCATTCCGGTTGGCAGTGCTAGTACTTCGTGGGGTATGATCAAACGGCTCATTAACTTTCACGGGGAAGGATGGCTGTCACTATGGAAAGGTAGTGTGGTCTTACAAACTCATGAAATGGCTGTTGACTCCGTTTCCCCAGGATTACTCACGTCATGCATCCACGACGTTGCTTTCGCGAATCTACAGCCACTTGTCGACAGCGTCTTACATTCGTTATTCCTCTCGTCACAGGGTGGCTTCTACCGGCCGTCCCCGTTGCTGCCGGTTACTTCACACGTCCTGACTGGCTTTCTGCTGTCACCCCTTGATCTCGTCCGCACCCGCCTGATCGCTCAGTCATCGATGCCACGGTACAGGACGTACACGGGACCTATACACGCTCTCTCCGACATCTTAGCCAGTGAGGGTGGTCTGAGGGGTATTTACCTGCACCCTCATCTCCTAATACCGACCATACTTGAAACTGGGCTCCGATCGTTTATGCACGTTGCATTACCCGCCGTTATTGCACCGCGACTGTGGCTTGGTCCATACGTTGCATCGGACACACACCCTGTCGCGTGGGCGTTCGCGGAGGTTCTTGCGGGGTGTGCGAGCCTCTTGGTGACTTTGCCAATTGAGACTGTCCGCCGAAGACTGCAGGTTCAGATGCGCGGGACGGCGAAGCCACTACGCACGTGCGTGGAGACAAGGCCTGTGCCTTACAACGGCATTGTGGATGCAATGTGGCACATCTTGACAGAAGAGAGGTCGGATTTGCCAATAGAGCGTCCGCGGAGGAAAAGAATGGGAGAGAAGGAGAAGCGTCGGGAAGAAGAAGTGCAGGTGGAGAGCAGAGAGGGATGGCTAAGGCGGACTGGGATTGGACAATTGTACAGAGGACTGGGAATGCGCCTCGCCGCGAGTGTCGTCGTGTTCCTCCTTGCCGTTGTCGCTGGCGGCGAGGATGCCGACGGAGGTTGGGCAGAGCTCTGATCCGGCCGGCCGGTTTATTAGCTATATATGGAAACTGTGAGGACGGAGGCACTTTGGATTCGCTACGTTTATGTTGCGTAAACGTTTAAAAATAGCAGTTCCAACTTCGACGCTGCTGTCTATCCTACTTTAGTCCTGGTCTACATTTACCTTCCTCGTTTCCTTCCGTTCCTTCGTCGTCGTCCATCATGGTGACCAACGCCCCTCAGGGCGATGTTGCGCATCACCAAAATCATCAGGAAAACGTCGCGTCCGACCAGTTGCCGGATATGCTCTCCAACGACGCCTCCAAGGGTGCTGCCGTCCACTCCTTCGATCCAGAAGCATCTCCCCAAGCAAAGGCTGCAGCAGTCGGCGAGGGGATCGAAAATGTTGTTCCACGCGCCGTTACAGACACCGAAGCAACAAACGCGAGAGGTATGTTGTCACACGCCCCTCTCCGGACTGCACAACATACACCCTTCAGATGTTCCGGTAGCCACTGGAAACGCGCACCATGTCTTACCAACAATCAGTATCCATGATGTCGACAAAGCAAAGCAAGATGTTGAACACGCTACCCCGCTGCCGCTGACGCCAGGCGACTACCCCTCCGCCCCTGCCCCTATTATCCCTGACTGGTATAAGATTGGATGGCGTGTTGCCGCCAATGTAGATGCCCCTCCGCCTGAGGGAGATGAAAAGGACAAACATGTCCTTGGTCTTTTTCTGAGCGAACAATTCTATGGTGACTGGTACCACAACGCCACACTTATTTTCTTCGTACGTCTTACGCCTTTTATTCCCCATTTTGCCTAACGCAATATTTAAGGCTGTGTTTGCATCTCACTTCCTGACGCGGTTCAACCTTGGATGGGGATGGTTGTTTATCCTCTTGGCGATTTGCAACACCTACTATGTCAACTCCATGTCGCGCGTACGTCGACGTGCCCGTGATGACATCCAGCGCGAGCTCGTTAAGTCTCGATTGGCCTCCGAGCATGAGAGCGCCGAATGGTTAAACCATTTCCTGAACCGTTTCTGGCTCATCTATGAACCTGTACTTTCTGCTTCATTGGTAGCCTCGGTTGATCAAGTTCTTAGTACAAACATTCCCGCATTCCTAGACTCCTTGCGCCTCACTACTTTCACCCTCGGTACGAAAGCCCCGCGAATCCAGAGAGTTAGGACCTTCCCAAACACGGAGGACGACATTGTTATGATGGATTGGGAAATCTCGTTCACCCCCAACGATGTGTCTGATCTGACCCCTCGTCAAGCAGCACAGAAGGTCAATCCTAAAATAGTGTTGTCCGTGCGGATCGGAAAAGGCCTGGCAACTGCCGCTATACCTATCTTGATTGAAGATATCAGTTTCAGCGGTCTCATGAGGGTCAGAATGAAACTAGTGTCTAATTTCCCTCATATACAAATTGTGGATCTCAGCTTCTTGAGGAGACCTGCTTTCGATTATGTCCTCAAGCCAGTTGGTGGCGAAACATTCGGTTTCGATATCGCTCATGTTGGTACATCTTGCACATCTTTATCCAAATACTGAATCCCGCGGTAGATTCCTGGGCTCTCTGAGTTCATCCGTGAAATGGTTCATGCAAGTATCGGGCCCATGATGTACGACCCGAACGTTTTCACGCTCAATTTGGAGCAACTCCTGTCCGGCGTCCCTCTGGATGCGGCAATTGGGATAGTCCAAATAACTGTACACGCAGCCCGAGGACTCAAGTCCAGTAAAATCGGTGGGGGGTCACCAGATCCCTTTGTCGGTATCAGTGTCAACAACCGTCAAGAGCTGGCAAGGACCAAGTATAGGCACTCCACGTGGGTGCTCTTTCTTTGGCTTGTCGGTTAACCCGTTGATTGTCGCACAGGTACAATCCGACTTGGGTGGAAACCAAGTTTATTCTTGTCAGCTCTCTGCAAGAGCAGCTAGTGCTCACCGTGTTCGACTACAATGACCACAGGAAACACACGTCGCTTGGTGCCGCACTGTTCGAAATGAACAAACTCATCGAAGATCCTATCTTTGAAAGTGTTGAACTGCCGATTCTAAAAGATGGAAAAGACCGTGGACGGATTCGCTTCGACGTCTCTTATTATCCTGTACTCAAGCCCCAAATAGTCGGTGGCCAGGAGCGATTACCAGAAACGAGTTGGTATAATATTCTCTATATGAATCATCAGCTCAACCTCCCTTTAGATGTTGGCATTGTTCGTCTGACCCTTCATCAGGCCAAGGAGCTTGACGCGTCAAAGTCGATGTCTGGAGAGCTGAATCCTTTCGTAAAAGTCTATCTTGATTCCAATACAACCCCTATTCACAAATCGCAAATCATCAAACACACGAATAATCCTGTCTGGGAGTCCAGTACCGAATTCCTGTGCTCAGATAAGCATTCTTCGATGATTACCATCAATGTCGTAGACGAACGAGACTTCTTGAAAGACCCGGTAGTTGGATACATGTCTGTGCGCCTTGAGGACTTGCTTACAGCGGAAACCTCGCAAGGACGAGACTGGTGGCCCCTGAGCAAGACTGGCAAGATCAGGATTAGTGCACAATGGAAGCCACTGGATATGGCGGGTGCTCTCAGTGGGGTTTCCCAGTACATCCCGCCCATCGGTGTTGTAAGGCTTTGGCTTCAGAGGGCAACAGATGTCAAGTGAGCTGTCTGTATCTTTGTGAAGACATTAGCCTGACTTTTGTTCCGAGAAATGTGGAAATTGGCATTGGCAGCAAGGTCGGCCCACTGACGCATTGCGTAGTGTAGAAAGTCTGATATTCTATTCCAGAGTGATCCTTATGTCCGAGTTCTGGTTAACAATGTCATTAAGGGTGGAACAGAGGTCATCAACAACAGTATGCGCCAGAGTCTTGCAAACACGCCAATCGCTTACCCCGTCATGTTACAGATTTGAACCCTGTGTGGGATCAAATCATCTACATACCTGGTATGTTTCATAGTGCCAATTTTGATATCATAGTGACCATATTACGCAGTGCACTCCTTAAGAGAGGTTGGCAAAATCTTTACTTCTTAAAACTCAATTTGATCGTTTCGCAGACCATGCTCATGGAAGTGATGGATTATCAGAACCTAACGAAGGTGAGGATGGCTCTTTGCTTATATTTGCATTAATGATTGCTGTTTAGGATCGTTCCCTCGGTTCTGTTGAGCTTCGCGTCAACGACCTTGCCCGGGAGTCATCGACTAATCCTCAATTCCGCTACGAGTTCACTGGCAGGAAGGAAGTTGTTCAACCAATTCAACTTGATGGGGAAAACACGTTCAAGGGTAATCTCCACTATGTTGCCGAATTTATCCCTGCTTTGGCTCTCAAGCATGTCGGCTTTGATATGGGCGAGAATGAAATCCAAAAGGCCGCAAAAGCAATGAATGGTGTAGCAGGCGGCGATGTTGCTGCGGACCTCACCGTTGCATCGTCCTCTTCTCTGATGTTAACACAGAGCCCCACGGTCGATAGGCCCATGACGGAGCTGGGCACGCATGCAGCGAAGCCGTCGCATGAGACCAGCACTGCTGATGCATCCCCGACAGAACCCGGGCACCAAAAAATTCCTGAAAAAGAAGACGAGAAACACGCACCTGGGTTAGAGCTCGACAAAGAGCAACTCTTAAAGCAACGTACGTCGATTATACCTATAAGCTTCGCAAGGCTCACTGCGTATTCAGAGTCTGGTATCATCGTCTTCAATATCCTTTCAGGCACCCTTCAAAAGAAAGCCCGCTTGGAGGTTCTCCTAGATGATGGGTATTGGCCGGCCTTTAGTACGGTTAAAGCGCGCAGCACGCATGCAGAATGGCAACATGTGGGGGAGGGTTTCATCAAAGAGCTTGACTTTGGTCGTGTCTGGCTACGGTTAAATGAAAATGCGGAAGGCGATAAAGACGATATCGTTGCTGAATGGAAAGGTGATGCTAAGGCGTTCCTGAAAGCAACGCTGGTGAGTTGGATGTTGCAAATATCATGTCGTTTCAACCAGCTTGCCCGCAGGAACGCCGCGAATCGTTTATCTTGACTGATGTACAAGACGAGAGTAAAATTTCTACCGTCGAGATTGAAGCACGCTATGTCCCTGTCCCCGTCAAGTTGGAACCGAGGGAGAGCATCAACAGTACGTGGTTCTGTCTCGCCACTGACATGCCCCTTACGACATATACAGATCAAGGTATCCTGCGCGTTGAGTTGATCGAAGGCAGAGATCTCATGGCCGCTGATAGAGGGGGTATGGCATTAAATTCCTGTTATCCCCCATTGATGACACGTTATACAAGGTAAATCCGACCCGTACGCAGTATTCACCCTCAACGGACAAAAGGTATTCAAGTCGCAGACGAAGAAGAAGACTTTGCACCCCGATTGGTCGGAAAACTTCACTGTCAATGTGGTGAGTTGGCAAGTCTTCTCATTTCTACGTCGTCCAATTCCGCCCAGCCGTCTCGGGTTGCCTCGGAGTTCTCAGTGGAGGTGTTCGACTGGAATCAAGTTGAACAAGCAAAGGGCCTGGGAGCTGGCCAGATCACCCTGGAAGATCTGGAGTCCTTCGAGCCCGCAGAGCGTGTCGTTCACCTATCAACGGAGAAACACGGCGAAAAAGGTCAGGTATACATCCGGATGACATTTGCACCCGAGATCATCGCCAAAGCGCGCAAGACCACGTCCACGTTCTCCGTCGCTGGTCGCGCAGTGACGCAACTCGGTGCGTTGCCAATGGAGGCAGGCAAAGGTGTTATTCGTGGTGCGGGGGGTATTTTCAAGATGGACTTCCTCCATCACCACGACAAGTCCGAGCATCTCGGCCCACCTACAGAGCCTGTCGCACCCATTCCAGAACATCCAGAACAAACCTCGAATTCAGCGCGCGAGTCCGCCGTCTTTCCATCGACAGAATCAGGTCCTCATGGCACAGGGGGGCCTCCCTCCGAGCCAGGATCGTTGCGCGTGGTGGTGTTGAGTGCGAAGGGTCTTCCTGGAGGCGACATGAAACCGTATGCCACATTGCGTGTCGGCGATAAAGAATTCAAGACCAAGCATGGTTCCAAGACTTCGGCACCGGAGTGGTAAGTCTCGATCTCTTAGTCCATTCTTTAGGTACTAAATGATAACAGGAACGAGTCCTTTGTTTTCGCTGCTAGCGCACATACGCCGAGAATGCACGTGTGGATCTATGATCACAAGACTCTGGGCAAGGATAAGTTGATTGCAGAGGGTGAAACTGAAGTTCGTGCTCTCTTTGAACTCCTTCAGAATTCTCATAATCTGACATTGCCATTTTAGATTTGGAATCATATCCTTCCCGGTCGAACCATCACAGCTGACGTATCACTTGACCTGCGCGAAGCTGGTCAGCTTCGCCTACGGCTTGAGTTTGACGGAGATGCTAATCCCAATCATCACGACACCTCCATCCATGAACGTCATCTTGCGTCGCCATCCAGGTTTAGCATCAGGGGTCGTAGACCAGATGACAGCTGAATCTGATGATCTCAAGTTCCATGGTTTGATATTCATCTTGTGGCTGCCGTGCTTGTGCAGTCTATTATGTTGATCCACTGAACTTATAATTGTTGTTAATCTACTTTGATAGTTCACTGTGGACTGAATGCTTTCTTGTATGTCACTTCTTTCCCTCGTAATATAGCTTAGTTCCAAGAAAAGCATATGATGGATAAATGCTCTCTCCCGGCTCGCCTTTGTAGTACAATCTAGAACACATCAGGTGAGGCCACGCCCTGGAAAACGATACGCACCCGACTATTCATGTTGAACCTGTGCCGCATCCTCTCACAGATCTCTGGGATATTGTTCTGTGCGAGTGCTACGAGATAGAATTTACCGTAATCAGACAATAAATCCTGCCTTCTACTGTAGATAGTCTCACGTTCATGAGCCGAGAGTAGACGTACCCCAACTTTGTCAAGAAAACGATCTGTTACTTCCATGCCGTATTGTCCTCCTGCCCAAGAGCCAGCGATGCCAGCACTATCTTGTGCGTGGAAAGATTCTTTGGGGTCTGTAGGAACGTATGGGGGGTTGAACAATATGACATCGACACAATGTCGCAGCCGCGTCAATAGCGGTTTAGAGAGGTCACATGTGATAGGGTCGAGAGGGACCTATAGCGCCTTGAACTTGAGTGAAGGCTCATAAAGACTAGCGGTGAAAAAAAGTTACCTTGTTCTGTTTTCCTGTAGCAAAAGTGCAGATTGAAGCGCGTTGATTGATGTCAGTGCAGAGGTAAACTGGCACGGTCAGCGGTAATGAGTATCACATGTTAGTAGTTGAGGATAACTAACTGGCATTTGTTGGTCCCAGAATTGAGCCCAGGAACGCAGACACACAACCTGACCCAGAGCTAGCTGGTTCTTCAGAGAAGCGCGTTGCTTATACGGATGTCCTCTTACCCTATTTCAAGGCATATCAGCGGTTTCTGGGTCTTGAGTTGTTCTACATCCTTTTCAAGGCCATCCAAAAGTAGAAACGTGTCCTCTGTAGGAATATCAGCCGTTGACCACCAGCGAACTGTAAATGGATCTTGCCTGCTGGGTCATATACGTGGAGCTTGTCGTCGTTGGAAAGATGCGATAGATCTGGCGTTGGGAGCATGTAAAGAAGATAAGCTCAATAGATCACGTGGCGCGACGCGTCGCAAACGCGCGTCCGACTCCCGGGCTAACTCTGACAGAATTACCATGGCTGGTCGCACAAAGCCATCTACACCTGCGATCCGCGCCTCAACGCGAACGAAGACCCCACCTGCTCCATCGCCAAGTCCGCCCCCTGCCATCAAAGCGATCAAGACAAAGGCTTCAACTCGATCAACTGCGGCTGCGGGTATCACCACGACAAAGACAACCGCCTCCAGAAAGCCTCCGACAAACAGAACGCACTCGCCTGATGGAAAGCATACCGCACAAAAGAGCGCTGCAAAACCACCAATCACAAAGTCAGCGATAGCGGAACAGGAACCAATTATGGTACGTGTAGAAAGTCCTACATTCGACGGCATCGGAATCAGCTTGGAACAGGCGTATCTTCGTATAAGACCTCATCTGGGTGACGATGAGCCGACCACAACGGCTTACTTGGATCCGTTGTCAGACACTGCAGTAAGAATGACCGATCCATCTAGCGATGGCCGCGGGGCCTTCGGGATGTATTATCGAGCGTCAACGACACCTCCATCTTCAATTTACAAGTTCTCTCACGTCTTCCTTCCAACCACTCAGCAATCCGACTTCTTCGCGAAAACGACACTCCCTCTTGTTCAGAGTCTGTTGGATGGGCAAAATGGTCTTATCTTCGCGTATGGCGTCACAAACTCCGGAAAAACTTATACTATCCAAGGTGGCAGTGAGCCTAACTCCGGTGGCATTTTGCCCAGGACACTGGACGTGATATTTAATAGTGTCGGAGGTCTACAAAGCGACGGACGCGTGAGTGGTCCAAGTGGTCGGCCATGCACCTGCTAACGGAAAGGCCACAGTATCGTCCCGTCCGACTTTATGGAGTAGGAGAGACTGATCCATCAGATTCTACTCCTCCTATTGACATCAACATTCCAAGTGAGCCAGTCCTAGCAGAAGTTCTGGCCGAGCATATGGCATCTTCGGGCGACTCTGATGCTGATTCAACGGTGATCAAACTCGATCGCAACTATGAATATTCCGTCTGGATTTCTTACGTGGAAGTATACAACGAGAAAGTCTACGACCTCCTAGCTTCGGTTAATGATAATCAGGACAATGAAGTGGCAGGGGTTCCACGCAACATACCAAACGTTCCAGGACAAGGTGCAAACCCGGTCATTGTGACCCGAAAAGCACTTGCGGTGAAACCTTGTCCCGCACACGATGCGATGGATGACATTGGAGCTGGAAGTACAGGAAGGTATATCTCTGGACTCAAACAGTTCCGTGTTTCCAGTGCTGCACAAGCAAAATCTCTGGTCAAACTTGGGCAGCTACATAGGCGCGTCTTTGGAACGCTTGCCAACAGTCAAAGCAGTCGAAGTCATAGCATGATCACCATAAAAATTCTCAGAAATCATCGTGGTGACCGAGATGTGGGTTACTGTTTTCCTTCGCATGGCTATTATTCACCCAACTTGTCCTAGGATCCAAGCTCAGTACAAATATCACGACTAACTCTTGTTGATCTGGCCGGATCGGAACGGATGAAGCACACTCAAACCACCGGTGATCGACTCAAGGAGGCAGGGAACATCAACAAGTCCCTCATGGTCCTGGGGCAGTGCATGGAGGTAACTAAGTTTGACTTCAAGCTGTCTACGGCTTGATAACCTTTGTAGGTTATGAGGTCCAATCAAAAGCGCTTGGCTCAAAGCCTCGCCAACCCGGGCCAGAGCGATACCAGGGATATAAAAAGAGCGTTAGCTGTGGTACCCTTCCGACACAGTAGGTTGACTGAGATTCTCATGGATTACTTCGCTGGTGATGGCAGAGTCGTACGTCCCTCATTTCTAATTTATCGATCATTAATCTGTTCTGTCCCGCTTAGACTATGATCGTGAACGTTAATCCATACGATACTGGGTTTGACGAAAACTTGCACGTGATGAAATTTTCTGCGTTGGCAAGAGAGATATCAACGGTGGTGAACAATGTCCCGGTACCTCGCGTTCATACCAGTCCTACCAAACCGAGTGCAGCCGCTAAACCTGGGCCTTCCGGATTGCCACGTGCGTTTACGCGAAAGGTAACAATATCGAGCTTTGGGCAAGATAGGAAGCTCAGTGAGGCGCATCTAGAGGTTCTTGAAGGTAGGAATGATTGTCAGAGTATTCTAATGGTTGCATAACATCCAATACAGAGGACGAAGAAGCACACGATGATCAGGAGGATAGTGACGACGAACCAATCAATCCACTGGTGGATGCTTTGTTTGATGAGATTGAGGACTTGCGTCTAAGGGTATGCATGGGATCGAGATTACTCTGAGTTAATCAATGATGGCCTCGTTTCAGCTTTATGAAGCAGAGATGCGGTGCGCCATAGTGGAGGCGGAAACTCGAGAAGAAGTCATGAAAGAGATGGAAGAGAGGATGCGCGCTGTCGAGAGAACATACGCGCTACGGCTCATGAGTGAGGTGCGCCGACGGTATTAAGTGTATGTTCTGCTCATCGAGTAAGACAGGTTGAACGCAATGAGCGAAAAATGGATGCTAAGATTGACATGCTGCACCAAGCCGGCTTGCTGGGAACCACAAAGAAGCCGGCGGTGGAATCACATTCGGAGAGCGAGATTGAAGATATTATCAGAGAGAGAGATGTGCGTTGTTCGCATCTTGTGGGACATACGAACTGAATCAGTACTAATCTAGTCCGAACCGGAGGACTCTGGTCAGGAATGCGAAACAGATGCCGAGTCGGAAATGCCTTCCTCTCCGCTCCATGGGAAAGGGAAAGGGGATTTTATAGTAAGTAAATCCATAGAACATCACAAAATACAGAAAGATACAAATGCCTTGCCCTCGGGGAAGACGAACAGCCACACAGATGATGCAATCTCCCAGAATGCGGACGAAGACGAAGCTGAGGATGCGACCAACGATGATCCCTCGGATGACTACATTCCTCAGACGGCCACCAAGAAAACCAAGAACACCAAGAGGATATCTGATAAGGCTCCGAAAAAAGGCACAGGTACAAGATCGACCAGATCGATATCCAAGCTTGAGCGGGAGATAAAGGGTCTTTCCATAGCGGGAGATGCTTTGGCTGAGGCGGATGATTCGGTCGTCATTCTTCCAAGCAGAAAGTTCCACAAGGTAGTCAAGGAAGTCGGTGAACCGGGGACTGAGTATATCCCTGGTAAAGGAGAGGTGGACCCTACGAAGAAAAAGAAGAGGTGTGCAGGTTGAATTGTGGCATTTGCGGAGTTCTCAGTCACGATATAGGCAACTAGGCAAGAAGAATATAGTAACAGAAGATGAGGTGGAAGAGGTAGTCGTGGCGATGGAGCACAGGTCATTGAGGAAGACGGTCAGACGAATGGGGAGAGCGAGCTGATTCATTGGGTCATGTGACAAGACGCGTCGAATGGAGTGTCACGTGGTCCCGTTATCTATTGAGTGGGCTGCTAGCTGAATCCTGATTAATATTTTGTACTGTATGATGACGGTAAATCGCACCTCCCCTTCGTGGCATAACTCGTTCGCTGTCGCTAACAAGGGCCGGGCCCACCCGGACGCAAGCGCAGGGCTCGTTCTATTGCTCTTGGTGATCATCTCAGTCCAGCAGCCAAGGCGCGTCGCTCCATGGTGCATTCATTTCTTTGTATACAATCCACTCTAACTCGTCTTAGGCTCCAAAAAGAGCATCCTCAAGGTGGCAGAAATGCTCCTGATGATGACGACGCAACCCAATCCGGGTATGACATGATCCCACTCGTAAGTCCCTGAGCAGACGTGTCAGCTTCGCCAACCATGCGCGCGTGCGCCTCTTCAAAGTACCGGACCACGGCACAAACAGCACGGCTTCTTCTCAGTCATCGCCTGCTGTAAAGTCAGTGTTAGACTGCAGGATACTTGTAGTCACTGTGTATTAGGTAGGTAAATGTGTACTAACCTGCAGGATACTTGTAGTCACTAAGTATCCTAAGGTAGCTACTAGTCCGATGTAACTATTTGCTTATGTAAGCCTAAAAGTGTAGGTACTCAATAATAATTCCAACAGTCAGATCCTATCACTCCTCGGGCCACAAACAACGAGAATGCATATCCAGGCGCACAAAGATCTCGACACCGTAGTTCTGCTCGCTATTCGGTGGCCTTCATCGAGGGCGGTGGAGAGGACGTGGATCCCGATGGTGTGGCATTTTCTCTGTCAGCGTTCTTGAGAGCTGGAACTTAGGGGCCCGTGGATGACGAGTTTAATGACCTGGACGGTCCGCCGGATGGCAACAATATGGACACGACGGAAGTTGTACCACGAGATTTTGTCAGAAAATGGACATTATCTTTTAGAGTTCCTTGGCAGCCATTCCTATACTGCAATCATCTCCACGCGTTCAAAATGACCAGGATGGTGTACCCAAAAATGCATCCTACATCGAAGAGGTGTCTAGGATGTGATATATCTCAACGTAGTTTACGGTTTCCCTCACTCGTCTGCCCGAGCCACCAAGCGAAGCATGGTTGACCCTTCGCTCTACCACCCACTCAGGAAATACACCATCATTGGACAATGACGGGGAGAATGATGGTGGCGATATTCGAGAAATGGAACCTACTGACGTAGTCTCGAGGCTATAGGCGGCTCGAGCTTCCCTTGGCCTCGATAAGGCCGTTGGTGAAGGAGGGAAGGACAGCCTTACAAGCACCGAAGATAGCTTCACGGATGATGACGGCGTCGGTAGTAGCGAAGACAGAAATCAGCCAGTAAACTTCCCTTTCACGCCTAATCCTCGCACTCCCGCCCACCCTGTTCGTTCTTGCTCGTCTTCCCCTATTAAAGCACCTCCGTCCCCGACAAAGTCCACTGCAGCTTTTGCCCCCCCCGGGCCTGGTCACAAATGATTTCATAGACACCAACTATCCAGCCCAGCGAAGCGGCCTGTCAGCACAGAGACTTTCAATTGCCCCAGGACGCGGTACTGGTGCCGCTCGGGTTTTATTGTCCCCCAAGATTTTTCCACTCAAGACGCCACCCTTTCATGCTGAGGGGCAGCATGTTACCAGGCCAAGCATGCACGCTTCCGTTGGCTTTTGGTGGCCGTCAGACTATTTTACTCAGTGGAAGAGTTTCGGTGATGTGGTCCCCGATCCGACGACCACTGGTGGAAACCCGCCTATGAAGAAGGCTACTACCTTGCTGGGGCGAAAGAGTGTTAGGCCCACTGGAACCTTCGTAGAGGATGGGAGTAAGGAAGACGCTACCAACCGAAAGTTGGCAAGTTTGACGATCCCAAAGGCCAAGAACAGCCTTCTGAACATTCCCCTTCACTTGATGACATACCCATGGGCACATCTCCTCGTTCGACGCCTATACCTGATCCTGTACCAGAATGCAAATGAAGGCTTCAAGAACTTGGAGGGGGTAAGTAGCTTAATCTACTGCGCAACAGTGGTCTTAGTTTCGTCTAGGATGCAAGTTACGGAAGCTCAGGCGAAGTTTGACCATCTCCAGGAGAGGCTTCATGAAGTCGCGTCGCAGAAGGAAAAGGTTGCGTCAGTAGTAGAAAACGCCGAGCAACGCGTCCATATGCAGAAGAACAGTACGCGTACGGTGATTTTCCAGCTTAAAGGTAAGTTCTAGCATCCAATATCATTGGCAAAAGTGTTGAATCAATACAGATGAATTGGAGGTCCCCGAAAGCTTGTATATGTGGAGGGCGACCAAAATTCAGCCCGACTTATTTAAGTTCGTTCATGTGTCGAGTCACTGTATATCCATCCCTTCCATAAGATTCCGTTCAGTCATTTCAAACATACAAACTAGTTGAACTGAGAAGCCCATAGCGAAGCAAGCCTTCCCTGTCCCGAGTGCATTAGTGTTGCGAACGGCAAACCAGCTCGTCATTCGGCACGAAGACCAAAGCATTCGCCAGGTGCGTATCTTGTTGGACATTAGTCTCCATGTTGTTGGCTGCCGTCGCTGGCAGATCGTCCAGCGTCTTGGCGACTACTGGTCGTCTTGCACACGGATTCAAACTCCTGTCTATCAAGTTTCCGCTCTTGATCGAAGAGGCGGCAACTGGTTTTTCTGCCACCGCGATGGTCATGATTCTAAGCCGGAAAACCAAGGCTTTGATATAACTCTTGTTTGTTACCCCGGTATTCTCTTCACGGCCTGAATAGATCCAATCATTGCATTGGGATATGAGGGTAGCATACATCACAAAAGTTGCAAAAAACTGAGAATCCATGAGAATCTATTCTTATATAATATAACGTGCCCAGGACCAGTATCGCCTGTCAGGTTTCGTCGATATTATTTTACATTGTCAAGATTCTCCCTTTCCTGTCCAGAACCAGACGAGTCCAACATGCACCATAATTCTGATAGCTCATGACAATAGCTTATATTCAGGGATCACTAGACAGCATGAAAACATATATTAATTTTCTAATATTACATTCTAATCCATGTGTACAAAGCAGTTGGATGACGAGACAATATAAGGGCAATAGTAGCAGTATGAGTACTGTACGTACTGAAAACCCATGAATGAACAGAATTTACTATCAAGTACACTTGTGTGCAAAACGAGTGGTGAGCGGCGATACGAATGCTAGC
>JBBPJY010000075.1:12151-25283 GCA_038088975.1 Xerocomus cyaneibrunnescens
GACATCACCTCTTATCATTGTACCTCTCTCTTGGTGATGACGTGTCCCCTCCAGCCACTTAGAATGTTCTTGCAGGTTCCTTTGCTTAGTCACCTTGATTTCCTTCCAGTATATAGTCCACATCTTGCCTCTCATGTAACTTAAGCTAGTTCTATGTAATCCAAGCATTAGTTTTAGCCTCCAGTCAATCTGGGTAATCTGACTGCACTGTTGATTCAAGACTCAGTGCTGCCATGCATTGATTCATCATTGTAGTTCATGTTCCAGCTGAAGTTGACACTCCAGCATAATAGAAGGTTGAATGATGAGAAGGGTGGAATTTAGTCAATATTCATACTAAGGGACAGTACAGGAAGTATGAAGGTTTATATATAGGCAAAGTAAGGTGAAACAATGGTAGGCAAGGTGTTAAACTAAGTTGGATAAACTTTGAGGAACTCCAAGAGAGCAGAGTTGTGAGGGGGTCGAAAGGGACTTGGCTTCACCTTATGTGGTGTGCCCTTGCAAGGGATTCAGTGTCCTGAATTTGCGGATGGAGGATCAGAGGTTGGAGGGTGGTCAGAGTAGTCACACAGCAACTTAGAGAGTAAAGGTCAAATGGGGAGAATGTCAAGTTATGTTGATATTTGAACTAAGGAAATACAAAGCAGAATCTATGGAGTTTATATATGGAGGGGAATCAGATGACTAAGTCCAGAATCAGAAAAAACTATGTACCAGAATGTCAGAAGCTGAGTAATACCAGAGTGTAGCTGTGGAGCTGTGCTGATTGATAACAAAGTTCTGAGTAAGCAGAGAATGGAACATAAGTAGATGAGTAACAGAGTTAGAACAAGAAGAGAGTCATAATAGTTTACTAAAGGTCAGAGTCCAAGTAGGGAATCTAAGAGAGAAACAGGAAAACAGACTGGAGGTTGTAGCAGAGTTGGTCCAGAAGGACTGGAGGTGGACTTGTGAGTCTGGGATATGACACAAGGTGATGAAACATGTAAATGTCAAAGAAAAAGAGCATATGGTGTGATCAGAAAGCAGGAGAACATATGGAAGTGATACAATGGCAACTGACTCTGCATGGAACCTGACAAACATGAGGGATGACAAGTCCTGTTATGCCTGGTACAAGATAGGGGCACTTTAATGACAAGTGACAGGACTCTGAGATGCAGGGTGGAGGAGTGGACAAGGATACAGATGTAGTAAGGGTGGAGATGGCTGGAGATGGTTCAAAGGGGGCAACATAGGGGTTGGAGGATAAATATAACAGTGCCCCCCCATTAAGGCTAAGCCCTTGAGGCACTGGTAAACAATAAGTCCAGTCCAGAGCCAATCTGAGGGGGTAGTCAAACCTCTGTGGACAGGTGAACAGGGTGGAGTTGCTTACCAGGTGGAGTCTGAATTTTTGCTGTGTTGGAGTAAAAGGAGAATGGACCATTGTTAGAGTTACAACTGCAACTCATTCCACCCCCACCATCATGTCTGGCAGCAGTGACAAGTCCTCCACCCCAGCCTCAACACTCAAGGAACAAGAGGCCCAACTCCAGGCCCAGCTTCAGAGGCTGGAGCAAGAGCAGGTGGCATGGACACAGTGTGAGGCTGAAGAGAAATGACACCAGAAGCAGGAGAAATGAGCATGGGCAGAGGTAGAACATGTGTGGAAGGTGGAGGAGGCACATTGGCAACAAGAGTGGGAGGCCAAGGGAAAATAAAAGGTGCACAACAACAGTTATGATGTACAGCAATGATACTAACCACACAGCAGGTGCAGGCCAGGGTGAGGCCCTCTAAGTTGGAGGGAAGTGAGTGTGAGGAGAAGGAGTTGGGGTACAAGCAGGAGGAGTAGGAGGCAGAGCCATGCAACCAGTGTGTGGTGTGAGAGGCATAGTGTTTGCCCCCACTGCTGTGTATGAAGGGGACTGTGTGTGTGGGGTGTGCATGGACACACATGCCCTGCAAGCAGGGCAGCAAGGAGGTGGCTGGCAGAGGCAAGCAGAGGAAACAGGCATAGTCCATTGTTGAGATCCTGGTCATGAAACTATTGTGAGGGCTGGGCACCATGGAGGCAAGCAGCTCTGGGTGCTCCACCAGATCACAGAGGCGGTTGAGAAGATTGCTGACCCCTTGCAAGTGAAGAGGAGGAAGAAGGAGGAAGAAAAAAAGGAAAAAGAAGTACAAGTGGAGGGACAAACAGAAGTAGAGGTAGGGGTATGGGCATAGGAGACAAAGGAGCAGGAAACAGAGAGAGAGACAGAGATAGAGAAAAATGGACCAGAGGACAGAAAAGGAGAAGCAGAGTAGGTAGTATGTACATAAGTTGCTGTTTTTATTGTATTTTATTTTATTTTTGTCTGTCTCTCTTAATATATTTGGGAGATTAAAAGAAAAGGCAATTGAGTGAAACAAAAGATCAGAATTTCAAAACAGAGTAAGAAACAAATGAAGGAAATAAAGAAAGGAGCAACTGGAGATGACTCCTTATGGAGTGGTCAGTGGTCCAGGTTTCTCAGGGTACTGTTATGCTGGGGTGTCAGCTCTAGCCGGAATATGAACTGTTGCAATGGGTTGAGGGTTGGCAACCTCAAGTCTTGACTCAGCTACACAGTTGGATCACCCAGATTGACTGGAGGCTAAAATCAACACTGGTATTGCACAGAACTAGCTTAAGTTACACCAGGAGACAGAGAGGATTATATATGAATGTCCAATAGATAGTCTTAGAGTGGGGAAAGAAAGGTACAGCAGAAAGAGAAGAAGTCAAGAGTGAGGTGAGCATAGATGTATGGTACAAGGAAAAGAAAAAGAGAAAAAGAATGAACCCAACCACCAAGACATTGCGACATAAACAGCAAGGTATGCATAATTGTAATAATACCCTATTCATGCATTCATAGCCCAGCTATGATCTGCTCAGCCCTAAGTATGGTCAGGACTATCAATATCTTGTGAATTACAGTGGGTCAAACAACTGTCCCAATGTTTGCATGTTTTGCACTAAATGCAATGTCTGTCAATAACACCTAATTATTATTCTAAACTCTAAGAGTATGAAATGGAGTGCTTGCTCCTGGCTTTTTATCAGTTCAAGAATCAAAGCATTTTGTCATGTTTTAATGAAATGGCAACCATATTTAAATGACAACTCATTGGGACACTTTTTTGACTTTGTACAGTATATGATATATAGTACTTGGTATGACCTCCCTGGGCCTTGATAACTGCTTGATTCATTCTAGGCATGCTTTTTATTCATTTCTGACACTCCTCCATAGAAATCCTTCCCCACTCTACCACAACACTATTCTATGATTCATAAACCCCTATAAGCATCCTTTTATAATCTAAAAGGTGTTTTTTTAGGTGACTTCAGGTGTGTTCAATGGAATTGAGGTGTGGAGACTGAGCAGGCCAATCCAGAAGCTTGGTATCTTGCTCCTCAAACCAGATTTGAGCTCTTCTAAAGGTATGCTCTGCATCATTATCCTGCTCAAAAATGAATTCATCTGCAAGAATTTTAGAATTCTCCATGTTCTGCAACAATCCTTCCTTCAGAATTGCCACATACTATTCAGCATCTGTCCTTCCCTCAACCTTACCCAAACTCCCACACCATTCAGGTTTATACCATGAGTGATCCTTTCCCAAACTTGATAGTATCTTTGATCTGTTTGAAAGTTATTCCCTCTTCTTTCTTTTTCCACATATATTATAATGACCATTTGACCCAATCCTATTGATTTTAGTCTCATCTAACCAAATAATCCTCTTCCTGTCCTCCATAGCCCAATGCTGGTACTTCAAAGCAAAGGCCAACCTTCTTTTTCTATGGTCAGTAGAGAGAGGAGGTTTTTTTTCTTTATTACAGCCTTTAGAGAGGCTTCCTTAAGGGTATTCCTGACTGTTTGTGGAAAGACAGGAATGCTGACAATAGAATTGATGAAGTAAGTGGCCTGAACTGCATTATTGGCCTTTCCAGGGAGAATTTGCTAAACAATAGCATGCTTGTTGGTGGAAAAAAGTTTTGAAGAATAACCACCATGATGGTTTTTCTTCTTTGATTGGATTTCCTGAAGAATCCTAGCTGCAGTTGACTTTCCTAGGCCAGTTTGGAATGCAATTTTCTTGCAGGAAAGATCTAGGAAAGCAAGAGAGATGATGTTGTCTCTTTAAGCAGTAAAAAGGTGTTTTATGATGAATTGATTTGTAATGGCAAAGTTTATATATGCTGTAGACTAGTCAATGATATAAGAGTGACATAATATTTACTTACATAAGGTATGTAATCATTTTACAGCACTCCAGAGTTCAATATATGTAATGAGAATTCAAAGTCAAAAAACTGTCCTAATGAGTTGTCATTTCGATATGGCTGCCATTTCATCAAAACATACCCAAATGCTTTGATTCTTGGACTGATAGAAAGCCAGGAGCACGCACTCCATTCCATACTCTTAGAGTTTAGAATAATAATTAGGTGTTATTGACAGACATTGCAAGTAGTGCAAAACATGCAAACATTGGAACAGTTTTTTGACCCACTGCATATACCACCTCATTGTTGTCTTGGTAGAGCTGCTCTAGGCAATTGTCAAGGATGTGGCTGAGGCAGTTGGATAATGCACAGTGTCGTCTAGGACAGTGTGAAGCAGAGTGTCCTGCTCTATTACAGAAATCACACCACTGACAAAAGCAGCAGTATTGGGAATGTCCTGGGGTCCACTAGAGACAGATAGGGCATTGATAGTGGGGACAGACACTGCATAGATGTCCTTGTTGATGGCACTGATAGCATATCAGTGCAACGGAGTCTATTGAGGGGGAGACTGGCATGGCCAGTTCCTGCTTGATAATCTGATCCTCTTCATCAGTAAAGGAGGGATATTTGAGGGAGCCTAGATAAGAGGGGAGGCAAACCTGTCAAGGAGGGGGGGAGGATAGATGAGAGGCAAGGATGGATGAGGGAGTGGGAGAAAATGGGTCAGTGGTCCATTCTAGGAATAGAGTGAAAACAGACTTGCAATACATTTCCCTTTGTTTGATGGAAAGGGATTCAAGAATGGAATGGAGGATGAAGTGAATAGAGGAGGGGTCTAGGCACATGACATAGGAGTTGAAGCCATGGTGATAGAGGAGATTCAGGACCTCACTCCACAGATCATCCAGTCCAGTGAAGAGGGATTCCTTGAATTCTATGAGGTAGGCAGAAGTGGACTTGAGAGAGGAAGAGTTTGAGGAGTGGTTAGACATGATTTAGATGTTGGTGGAAGTATTTGGTATGGTAAACAAGGAGTATAATGAGTGGGGTGAGGACAAGGAGTATAATAAGTGGGGTAAGGATGAGGAGGGTAAAGGAAAGGGTTAAAATAAGAGAGTGAGGAGATGCCAGGTTGCAGGGTCCATGGTTACCATCATGATAGATGGTGGCATTTATAATCATGGAGAAGAGAGGCCACATGAGAGAGATTTGACAGTGGTTCCCAGGTGTTCTCAAAAGATGGGTATCCTTTCTATTTGATGAGGAACTTCTGATGGAGTCCTATTCCTTGATGTCCAAGGATCATTTCTACTTCAAAGTGTTCTTTGTCATCAATGATGTCAGGTGGAGGTGGACCAGGATTAGGACCATGGATCACAGTTTCTCAGTATGGAGATAATAGGGAGGCACAAAATATGTTGTGGATCTTTTAAGTAGGGGGTAGGCATAGCTTATAGGAGACCAGAGAGAGAACCTGGATGATCTCAAAGGGGCCTTCTCATGTTGGGGCGAGTTTTCAAGAGGGGTAGTATAATTTTAGATTAGTGCTTTTCAGCCAGACCTTTTTCCTGACTTTTCATGGGTGGAATTTGGAGTGGATCTGTTCTCTCATTTGCCTTTGGGCTTCTTGATGAGCAGCTAAAGCTTCATCACAGGCCTTAGTCAGAGTGGCAAGGCAGAAGGATAGTGTGGAAAGGAAGGTTTTTCTGATTGGTGGGTAGGCTCTGGGTTCATATCCCATCATTAATGAAAATGGGGAGGATTTGGTAGAGGAATGGGAAGTGGAGTTATGCACAAATTCTGCCATAGGCAAGAGAGTTGGCCATTGCTCCAGGCATTCCTGGCAGAATATTTTCAGATACATTTCAAGTTCCTGGTTGACCTGTTCTGTTTCTCCATCAGTTTGTGGGTGGTAGGCTAAAAAGAGTTTTAAGTTGTATTGGAGAAGTCTGGTCAATTCTCTAGTGAAAGCTGAGGTGAACTGGGGACCTTGGTCAGAGATGCAGGTGTCATGGAGGCCAAACTGCGGAAAAACATGTTTAAAAAAGAGGATGGCAACATTGGCTGCATCAATGGTTTTTGAGCAAGGAATAAGAATCACCTCCTTAATAAGGCCATGGTTGACCACAACCAAGACTGAATCCAGAGAACAAACAAGTGGCAAGCTGAAAATGAGGTCAATGAAGATCTGTTGGAAAGGGTGGATGCAGAAGGAGGGTAGCAGAGTGAGGGGGGGCAGGGTCAGGTCAGTGTTGACTTTGTTTTATTGGCAGGTGGTGCAACCAGCAAGGTAGTTATGGATGAACATGGTCATGCCAGGCCACCAGTAGTTGCATGCAAAAAGTTGGATCATGTGGAAGACTCTGCTGTAGGCACTGGCAGGAGAGGAATGAACAGAGAAAACCAACTGGTGTCATGCTGGTCCTGGTATGTATAAGTGGTTGTGGAAGTAAAGTTTGCTGTCTGAGAATTCCCAGTTGGTGGCAGAGGATTGCTGAAAGAGAGAGGATCCTGCCTGGATTGCCATGAGGGCTCAGGTGATGAGGGGATTGTTGGTGGAGGAGTTGGTGATTTTGTCAACTAGAGCCAGATCAAGAGCTGCAATAATTACCAGGTCAGCAGGGATAGAGGAATTGATGTTGTTCGACAAAGTGTCAACAGAGTTTTGTCAGGATAGGGCATCCATGGGTTCCATTTGTGAACTGGGGGTGACTTTCCACACTAGGTCAAAGTCCTGTAAGAAGAGGGCTCATTGGGCCTGTCAGTGAGAGAGTTTGTGAGGGGCCTTATAATAGGAGAGGTTTTTGTGATTGGTTATGATGGTGACTGGGTGGGCTGATTCTTGGAAGTAATGCCACCATACCAAGAGGGCTTTGATGACAGTGAGTGGTTCTCTGTCATAAATGTCATAGTTTCTCTAAGTGTTGAAAAAGGTGGAGGAGAGGTAGGCACAGTGATGGAGGTCACCATTGGTGTCTAGCTGCATCAATACAGCACTCACTGTGTGCAAGGAGGCATCCAACATGATAGTAAATGGGGTGGTGGGGTCTAGGAGGAGGAGGATGGGCTTTTGGGTAAACAGAAATTGGAATCAGCAGAAGGTATCCTCTTGAGCAGGTCCCCAAATCCATGGCTGTTTGGTGTGGGTAAGGAGGTTCAATGGTTGGGCCAAGTTTGAGAAATTGAGGATGAATTTGTGATAGAAGCTGCAAAAACCAAGGAAGAATTGGACTTCTTTCACAGAGGTGGGGGAATTCCACTTAGTAATGGCATTGACCTTAACCAGGTCCATGTGCACATGTCCTCTGCCAATAATCATTCCAAGGTATTTGATCTCTGATGTCTTGAAAGTACACTTGGAGGGTTTGAGAATCAGTCCATGTTCTTGTAGACATTGGAGGACAAGGCAGGTGCAGTGGTGGTGAAGGTCCAGGTCATCCTTGGTGGTGATTTCCAAGTCATCCATGTAGATCTTCAACCAGCCATCCACTCAGTAGTTGGTGAAGATGTGGTTTATAAACACTTGGAAGGTGGGGGGAGAGTTGCACATGCCAAAAAACATGACTGTTGGTTCAAAGAGTCCATCTGGGATGATAAATGCGGCCTTCCATTGGTCTTCTTCATGGATGCGAATGTTGTTATACCCCCATCAGATGTTAAACTTAGTAAAAATGTTGCAGTCCTTCATATCATCAATCAGATCATCAATGCAGGGAAGGGGGTAGGTGTTTTTTACTGTGTGTTCATTTAGATAGTGGTTGTCTTGGCAAGGGTGAAGAGATCTGTCCTTTTTAGGAATGAAGAAGAAGGGGGTGGCTTGTGGGGACTTCAATGAAACAATCCATCTGGTGGTAAGATTTTCATTGATGAAGGCTTTGCAGGCTTCTCATTCAGCAGGAGAGAGAGAATAGATTTTGGGTATTTTGAGTGTGAAGGTGTCTTTGAGCTTGATAACATGGTTGAATGGTCAATGGAGGGGAAGATGTTCTGGTGTCTTGTCAGTAATGACATCAGTGAAGTCTGTGAAGTGGGGGGGGATTTCTACTGGGGGTGTCTGAGTAGCAGCAGCTAGCTCTGTCAAAAGGGTGACTTGATTGATGATTTCTCCTTTCAGCCAGGCCTCATGAGCTCTCAGGTCATCTCAGATTTGCTTATCTGGATTGTGTCATATCCATCCTCTGACCCCTATGTCACCCCCTTCAAACCATCTCTGGCCATCTCTGCCCTCACTACATCCATATCCTCATCTGCTCCTTCACCCTGCATCTCAGAATTCCATCATTGTCATCGGAGCACCCCTATCTCATTCCAGATGTGTCAGGACTTGTCATTCCTTGCATTTGACAGGTGCCATGCAGAGTCAGTTGCCATTGTATCACTTCCATACATTCCCCTGCTTTCTGATTGCACCATGTGCTCCTTTCTCTTTGACACTTACATGTTTCATCTTCTTGCCTACCATGTTTCACCTTACCTTCTCTGTATATAAACCTCCATATGTCCTGTACTATTCCTCAGTATGAATATTGACTAAATTCCCTCCTCCTCCTCATCCCTCCTTTCCTCCTGTCCCTATCCCCATCCTCCTAGTCCAATCTCCGAAATACAAGGACCCAGACCTATACAAGGGCATGACCTATAAGTCTTATGCTGATGTCCTCACTAAGTTCTCCCTCTCCACCTCCTCTGTCAGACCTCTGGTCCACCTCTGTCGCTAACCCCTCTCACCTCAGTACTCACCATCCTTCTCCAACCCAAGCTGGCATGGACACTCTGGAGATCCAATAGCTTGACCCATTGATTTGACAGATTGATACCCAACCACTGGGTCAGGTATCTGGTTGGGGTAGTATCAAAGGTCTTTCTAGGGGGTTGTGCTTCCAGAAGGAAGAGTAGTCCAGCTGCCCAATTGATCTTGAGGTTGTGGGTGCATAACCAAGGCATTTCTAGGATAAGCTGTGATAATCCCAGCCCTACAATCATTAGGTCGAGATCCTGGGTAAACACTTCTGCAAAGAGATGAATGTGGGCCCTTTTCCTGATGATCCCTTTGGCATTAAGGGTTCCATCTACATTGTGGGTGAACCTTGGTTTGGGAAGGCAGGAAGTGGGGCAGGATAGTTGTTTAACAAGGGCAGGGTCAATGAAATTTCCAGTAGCTATGCAATTGACCAAGGTGGAGGTTTCAATGGTTTGTGCTCCATGAAAGAGGGTAATGGAAATGCAGATTGTTCACTCAGTAGTGGATGATATTAGTACAGGAGCTATGTCATCAGAGGAGGATGTTGAGGCTTCCTCTTTTCCTAAAAATCCTTGTCAGAGGTTTTTTCAATCTTTACTATCTTCTTCTTCCCTTCTGCAGCTTCATTGTCTTTGTAACATGCCTAGAGGACTGTGAGGATTTCAGCAGGGTCCTTTCCTTTTTCTTTAAGGGTTTGGACATAATTGGCTAGGTTGGACTTCAGGGATGGGGTGGTATTGGCCATCCTAATGCACAAGGGGGAGCAAGGTGAGCATGTGGGTGGGGTAGTGGTATTGGTGTGGGGATGGTTGTGGGTGGAGTATCCTTTCTTTTTGCAGATGAAGCAGAGTTGGTTTTTAAGACATCTGGCATGTTCTATGGGTGAGAGGTTGAGTGTGTCAATATCCATAGCATTTGGATCACAGGGGGGTCAGGCAGAAGATCTGCCAGCAAAGGCATGGATTCCTTTCTGGAGCATGTTTCGAGCATTGAAGGCATCATGGATGGTCCAAGCCTTGTTGATCCACTCATCGAGAATGGTGGGGCAAACCCCTTCAAGGAGGACCTTGTTGGCAATTCAGCTTTTGATTCCCATGCTAATGTTATACATCAGTGTCTCCTGGTCTGTGATGCCAGAGATGTCCGAGGTGGCCTTAAAATTGGTGATGTACTCATGGAACACATCAGTCCATTTTCCAAGCTTATCCTTTCTTGGCTCTTGTTTAAGGGAGAGCAATCCATAATGGGTGTAGGCTTTTCAATTATAGGGGAAGAAAGTATTGATGAAGTCTATGGCAATCTTGTCAAGCATTTTTTTGGTGATGTTGACCTTTGAATCATCTATCTTGTTGAACCATTGTTTGAAGAATGTGGCTCCTCATTCCTCACTTATCTTGTTATGAGTAATGATGATTTTAGTGGTATCATCATAAACAGCAGAGCTCACAGCAAAATAGGCCTTCATGTCCTTGATCCATTGGGGAGCATCCTCTGACTTTCCAGAGAAGCCACTTGGAAGACCAGCATAGATCTCTTTAATAATAGTGGCAGCAGCAGTAGTGGGGTTCAACATGGGATTTATGGGTGGAGGAATGGGTGAGGGTTGGGGAGTGGGCTTGGTGATCAAGGGAATGGTTCCTGGTAGTGCAAGGGTATTGATTTATTCAAATGGCACTGGCTGGGTTGGCATTGACCCAGACAGAGGGGGGTGGCAACAGCAATGAGGGTCTTCAGGAGGGTGAGCTGATGGCCTAGCAACTCTCCTGGATGGTTGGGTATGGAAGGGGTTTGTAGGCAGGCAAGCCTTGGCCCAGGTTAGCTGCATAGGGTCAGGGGGAGGGGGGGATTCTTCATGATCAGAAGGGATTTCAGCATCTGAGTCCTCTTCAGGGTTGGTTGGTCTGGTAGACCAAAGGCTGGTGAGCGCTTGCTCTAGAGATTGCTCAATGGTGGAAAAAGGATTTCCCTAGATTGGGAGTGACAAGGGGAAGCTAGTTCTTTTGTTATGCTGGGGCATCAGCTCTAGCCAGAATGTGAACTGCTGCAATGAGTTGAGGGTTGGCAACCTCAAGTCTTGACTCAGCTACACAGTTGAATCACCCAACTTGACTGGAGGCTAAAACAAATGCTGGTATTGCACAAAACTAGCTTAAGTTATACCAGGAGACAGAGAGGATTATATATGAAGTGGAGAAGAAGTATGACTAAGAAAAGAAAGTTACTGGAATGTTTTATGAGTAGGTAAGCAGGGGACACATCATCACCAAGAGAGATATGCAATGAGGGGAGTTATCATCCAATAGGTAGTCTTAGAGTGGAAAGAGAAAGGTACAGCAGAAAAAGAAGAAGTTAAGAGTGAGGTGAGCATAGATGTATGGTACAAGGAGAAGAAAAAGAGAAAAAGAATGAACCCAACCACCAAGATGTTGCAACATAAACAGCAAGGTATGCACAATCATAACAGGTACCTCTGGTGGAAGTCTGAGATAAGTTCCATCACATTTTCCAACTCCATGACAAGGAGCCAAGAGGTCTCTTCATTAGTTCCCTCATAACTAAGCCAATGCACCAGGTACAGGAGTTGGCAGTAACACCTTCTCCAATCAATCTTGAAGTCAAGGATCTCTGTGATCCCATACTCCAGCTCTCTGTCCACCTCAATTAGAGGAGGTGAAGGCTGGCCATGGTTCAGTATTGTATTTGGAGTAGAAGGTTCTAACTAGGAGACATGAAAAATATGGTGAACAGAGCAGAGAGAATTAGGAAGATGAAATGTAAATGAATGTGTATCTGGTTGGGCAATAATAGGGAAAAGTCCCAGATTTTTCTTGGAAAGCTTTTTAGAAGGTCTAGTAAAACAGAAGTATGTTGCCCTAACATATACCAGATCTCCAACTTCAAAGTCTGGAGCTTGGCTATGCTTGGCATTGGCTAGGCCTTGATAGTGGCATTGTGCTGTAAGCATCTCCAATTGGAGGAACTCATGTAACTGTTCAAGGTCAGTGACATAAGTGGATGCTGAGGAGAAGGTTAGAGAATGATTGGAGTAAATAGAGAAGTTTGGGTGATAACCCTTGTTTATGAAGAATGGTGATACTCTGATAATAGCACTTGGAGCATTGTTGTAGGCGAACTCTGCCAAAGGCAGGAGATTCAACCAGTTGTCCTGTTGATAATTATAGTAAACTCAAAGGTACTGCTCTAGCATTTGGTTAGCACATTTCATTTGTCCATCACCTTCTGGATGATATCTGGAGGTGAAGTGGAGGTGCATGTCTAGTACTTTACCTAATGATTTAAAGAAGTGAGATACAAACTTGGAGCCCCAGTCAGAGGTGACATGGAAAGGAACTCCATGCTTGGAGAAGACATTGATGAGGAATAGCTGGGCAAGGTCAGTGGAGGAAATGGTATCATGGATAGGAATGAAGATGGCTTGTTTTGATAACCTGTCAATTACCACCAGGATGGTCATAAAGCCTTCCAAGGCTGAAAGATGCTTTACAAAATCCATGAAGATGGAGTTTCATGGCTTCTCCAGTATTGGGAGTTGTTTAAGGGGGCTGTACAGGTGATGCCTAGGGGCTTTAGCACAAGCACAGGTTGTACAAGAACTAACATATTCTTTTATAAAGGTCCAGATGCCTGGCCAGGTATACTCTTGACAGATGAGTTCTAGAGTATAGTTCTAACCAAAGTGACCTGTGGTAGGGTGATCATGGAAGGTTCAGAGGATCTGGAGTTGGAGGTCATCCTGTTCTGGAATGTAGACATGGCTATCATGGAGAAGGAAACCTTTTAAGGAGATGGCCCAGTGAGGGTCATTGGTAGGTAGAGTGGAAGGGAGAGGAGATGCAACAGGGTCATTGGAAAGAAAGGAGAGGATGTTAGAATGGAGTTGCTCAATGTCAAGGAGGAGTGTAGCCCAGAGGACCAGAGCTGCAAGGTAGGTAACTCAAAAGGATGCAGCAAGTTAGTCCTGTGTAAAAATGGGTCTGTGATTGTCAAGGTTAACATGAGCATAGCCCTTGTCCCCCTCTTTAGGGTACATGTCCCAATGTCTAGTTAGTGCATCAGGTTTTACTCCAAGCTTGCCCAGGCAATATGTTACTACTAGATTGAATTGGCAAAGGTATTCTAAT
>JBBPJY010000076.1:30641-41065 GCA_038088975.1 Xerocomus cyaneibrunnescens
AACACTGCCGTTTACCAGGAGGGCAGATCTTCAGAGCTGAGGAATCAGCAGGTACCTTAAATCTTCGACTGTCATGCCATGTGGTCTCGCGTCATTGGGGAACATGGACGCGTTCTCGCAATTTCCTTCATACCCTACAATCCGCTTGTAATCTTTTGATTGCTTTCTCCTTTTACCACTTCTTCAACCATCTCGTGTTCAACTGTTCATGTCTGCCTTGCTCTAGGTTTTCAGTCGGTCGACCTGACGCACCCTTGTCCATTGCTGTTCTGATTGGTTGTTGTCCCGCGTCCTTCAAACATCGAGAATCCATGTTTTCTTTTGCTTCCATTCATTACAGATTATATGACAAAAATCTTCCATTCAAGCCTTATATCTCTGTATCCTAGTATCATCGCTCGGACTTGTTTTCTACCGCAGGGAATGGAGGATGATCGCGATTGTACATATTCCACTGTCATGAAATGGCATGTCCATATGTCAAGTCTTTTTCACATTCATGAAACCGGAAAATGAAACGTTTGTCGTGCGAACGTGAGTGAATTGGCATTACATATCCATCGTGATCGAAAAGGAAAACGCCCCGTCCAGCTCGTGGTCCATCTCGTCCGCCGAGCAAGAATGGAAGATGGCGAGCGCGCCGTCTCGACAGCCGTGCCGAGATCCGCATCGACTCTGCCCCATCAGTTCCATCGAGAGCGAAAACGGCAGCGCGGCAGCAGCAGCACCGTCGGCGGTAACTGCACGCTCGAAACTCGAGTCGGGCGAATCGGATCCACGAGAGAGGTCCAGTGCAGGTAGGTTCATACTCATGCTGACATCCAGCGGGTCACAGAGACGATAGAGGCTTTGACCTGGCAGGCTCGTCATACTACTACCCTGCCCCCCGGATGGCATACCCGGGCCAGTGGTCAGGCCAAAGGACGCCGGATCGGCCCCTGCGTCGGATACAAAGCCGGACTCGGAGGATGAGCCCAGTCCCGGGTAGTTGAACGAAAGGAGGACCGGATCAATTTGGAACGGTCCAGCAAGCTCCGACTCAGTGTCGGAAGGGATGATACCCGGGCCTACCAGTCGCAACGGCCTCAGTGCGGATGGGAGCAGATACTCGGCCCCGTCGCTGGGCCCGGCGCGCCCAGTCAGCCGGACGTGCTCATCGAGGGACTTGTTCAATAGGACGCTTCCGAGGGATTGGAGCCCCTTGATCGGGCTGCGTTTTTCGTTTTCCTCTCCGCCGTGTCGAGTGGTGGTAGTGTTCAGCGGAAACGGAAGATCCGGTGGGCGAGGAATTGTATTGCACGCGCTGAAGGGTGATGCGCCCAGCGTCAGGGCACGGAGTGTGTTGTTCCATCCCCCCACGAGGGGATCTCTCCCCGGAACGGGGTGCATCCTAGAGCCAAGCGCAGGCGACACAGGGTTTGACGGGGGGACGCCACACGGCTCAGGGTTCGCCGGATCGAGTGGGCCTCCTGTCGTCGGCCACCCCAGACTCAAGGTCCCCATCGACGCGGGCGTCTCTTCAGCCCCCACCTCCAAGGGCATCGCACGCCCCTTCCTCCCCCTGCTCCCAGCTACCCCTCTCAACGCCGCGACATCGATGCCCTGCCCACTCCGCTTCAATACGCATGTCGGACACGCCTTGACGAACTGTGCCGTCAGCTCCTTGGGCACCCACGAATAATGCTCCCGGATGACCGCACACGTCTTGTCCCTTCCGCCGTGCCCCGCGCGGACGTGGCAGTAGCAAAAGAGCTCGTAGAGCTGCTCCATGATCGCCACCGGCCTGTTTTCGTGCAACACGACCGCAGTGAGGCCGGGCTCGTCCGCAGTGGCGCGTCCTCTCCCGATGCCCATTGAGTGCTCAAGTTCGAGGTCTGCTTCGTTGGGGTCGGCGTCTGCAGCACTGCACTCTTCCCCACCACTCCAACCTACGCCGAAACCAAAACTCCCGTCGTCCCCAGCGTCAACGGACCGACTCAACGTAAACATCTTGCGCACCCAGAAGCGAAACTGCGGCGTCTCGATCGTGCATGCCTCGGGCTGATGCAACACGTCCCAGATCTTGTCAAACATGACTTGCGTGATGAGCGCCTTGTCGCGCTTGCGCGGGCTGAGACTGCGCAGGTACCCCGCTTCGATGCATTTGTATTCGGCGTAGGTGGGCAGGCCTGGGCGATCTGGTGGAACATCAGACTCTGCGTCTACGACTTGGTTAAGTTGGTCTGTGTGTGGGGCCGGGATGGGCGAGGCAGGTGCACTTGGAGAAAATTGGGAGATTTCCGACTGCACAGGGCTGGCGGTTGGCGCGTGGCGGTCATACGGCCGCGACGATGTCGCACGCAACCCATGAGCTCGCAGACTTGCAGGCATCGCGCACGTTTTCCTCCGAGATGTCTAGAAAAACGAGTGTTGGGTGAATAGAATGAATATAGGTTGTGTACAGTAAAAGCAGGATTAGATGTGTTGTGCTATGCTAGCTGTGTTTGAGGAAGAAAATCCCACTTGACGCGCCACCAGCGGCTGACCACAGCATGCGGATTATCACGTGATGAAAATCAACCCCTGTCTGGATCCAAGTGATGCTGTTGTTCCTATGCAATGTCGTGTCGTGTGCCGTGTCTAATGCTATGTGCAATGAATGTATCTTGCCCTGAATAAAAAAAGATAAATCGAGAGTGAGATCGTAACCGCATTGTCAGCATCCGCCATTCAACCGGTTCTTGGGTAGTGTCTGATTATATTGCGGGGATCCCCAGCCAGTCAAGTTGAAATTGGTATATGCTTCTTTGTACCTGTTGTCGGGTCAACTCCTCCTGTCTCATTCGAGTAAAAGAGAAAGAGACGCACGCGTCGATATAGGCAGCCGTGGGGAACGCGGGGGGGTCACATCCGATATTCTTTGCGTTCGACGGCTGATACACCCGAATATAGTCGATCATCATCGTCGCGGGCAGCTGAATATTGGCAAAGTCAATCCCTCCAAAATTGGTGGAAAACCCGAGATTGGCGATGATGTACTGGTGGAAAACAGTTACCGCCTCGACGCGAAGGAGAACGACAAATGTCTACCATGGGCTCTTGGGGAATAGGCCGCGCGCCGATTTCGGTGAGTGGATCTGCAGCTAACCCACCCGACATCACCGTCCAGACGCGCTTATCGTCACTGATCCATGTAATGTACCCGTTGTCGAACCCAGGGACGTATTCGAAGCCATACACGCTGTAACACCGTTTATCCAGCTCGTAACAGTCTTGGTTGGTGATGGTCAAGCCACTCGTGGTTTGTTGATCCACCCCTGTCCCATGTCAGCAGCATAGCGTCCATCGTGCGGTGCACATACCGCCAACATAGGGATTGAGCACCGTGATATTCGGATCGTAGATAGCATAGTTGCCGGACGTATTGAGGAATTGATATGCCGCCTGTCACACCATCAATGATCGTGCCGCGAGGAAATGCAACGCAAAAACGAGTTCCATACATTGAACGGTGCCCATTGCGCAGATTGAGAAACCTTCAGGGAGCCCCTCATCAGAGGAACGATCAGCTGTACAGGAACATGCACGATACCTTGCCGATACCGAAATCTACAGTCGCTTCGAAAATGTCGATTTCAGGTGCCGATCGGCCCACGTAGGTACCGTCGTTGCGAATAGGACCGGGATGAGACTCGCCGGGACACGTGCATGCAGACAAACGTTGGCCCGGGAGGAATGACTGCGTCGCATGTTAGACAATAGTGGCAGCGAGGAAGAAAGATAGTTACCAAGACACCACCTTCTGTTGGATCCCCATTCTCAATAGCAGCCAGCGGCTTCTTCTCGCCCGGGTATGTCTGATTCGGCAGCGTGCCAACGTCACAACTGTCATACGAGTATGGCCACTGCGCAAATATGACGAGCACGTCGAGTAGAACCTCGAGAGATTGCCTACCAGACCTTCCAAGCTCGCACCAAAGCCAGCTCGTCCAAGGTTCCCCATCGTCCATCTTTCTCAACAACGTCAAGAGTGGTCCAACTGTACGCGAGCGGCACTCACACGGCAGGCCACAGACCACTAATCATATCGGTTAGCGCATCATTACGAGAATAGCACCAGGTACGCACTGGACGTTGTTCGACCCAGGCAGGATGACAGAAGCTGGGAACATGTCAGACGCCAAACCCTTTCGAATCGACGACAAGCATACTTTCGATCAAACCACCCGTGAAACAGAACTTGTTCCTATCATCACGCCACTCAACCGCGGGGTCGAAACAAACCCCAAGCCTCATCACTCACCACGATTGAATCTAGTGCATATACGTACCATGGTTGATCAGCATGGACGATACCCGACTGGGACACACGTCACTCACCATGCCCGACCGGTATGTCAAGTTGTGATTTGTCGCCGGATTCTGCTTGCTCAGTGTGATCGCCAACGTGCCATTCTTGGTGGTCACCGCCATGGGATCGTACCATTCCAAATCGTTCTGTCACCCCAACGGCCATCGTCAGCCACGCGTCCCCACCAAAGTCCCCCCTCCACGTACCGTGCCCCAATAGTGTAGATTCGGCGCCTCCCAATAGGGATCGTCGCCGGGGTAAAATGACCGCCCTTCGGTGTTGAACTCGTCTGAAAAGACGAGCTCGAGCGTGTCGCCAGACATGTACGATTGTTTGGTGTACGCCTCTGCAGGGGTGTCGACGTCGATGAGGCCGCGGTTACCCAGTATGACGGGGAGCTGGCCTGTCGCATTGATACCACCGAGGTTGAATCCACCCTGCGTCGTCTGCTTGTGGGACGTGAGATGACGTGCGACCGGAAAGCCTGTCAATGATCAACGCCGAAAGACGGGACACGAGCACACTAGCATCCATACCAATGCTATAAACACAGCGTCATGATTCAGCCCATCTACGGAGGAAAGGCCGGGACGGAACTCACAAGAGGGCAATACAGCCAGCAGCCAGCAGAAGCAAACAGCCCAAGTTCGCAATCCCGCGCGCGGTACAGATCGTCCCGCCCTGGTCGCTCTTCAAATCCCGCTTCGGGTCCGGATTGTGTAGGTAATCATCCGACTCGGGTGTCCCCATTGTCAGCGCCGCCTCACCCCACTCGGCAGGGTTTGGCTTGAGCGAGTACTGGTTTCGTATTTGGTTCAACACTACCTCCATCACAGACGACGAGAACGCGTCCTACCTTGTCGGACAGCGGGTTCTGGACACGCACGTGGTCAGCACGTCGCGACACGACCACGACAAAGTCAAACCTACCATGTACGGGGACGGACTGGGTGATCTGGACAACATGGGTGACGCTGGGGAGCCCCGCTCCGCATAGTCACCCATACTCGCAGTAGACGGTGAGCTGGAACACCCGGCGCGCGGACTCGGCGGGACCGCCAAGTTCGAGTGAGAGGTGGACGCGACGGCACTGTATTCCTGCCTCGTCAGAGGAGTGCTCATGCTAACGTGTAGAAAAAAAAGAGGGTGGAGTAGTTGGACGAGGAGAAATGGAGAGGAATTGAATGCCAGGCCCACTCGAACATGGCATTGTAACGTAACACGGTCGTCTACAATATGCAAGCGACATCCTCAAACGCAACGACGGCGTCGCAGAGCGCGTCAGGCGTCGGCTTGGACGCAACGACGTCTACCCGCATCTGCAGCGTGTCTCGCAAAAAGGTTGCCGTCGTGGGCCCGATTGCGGCTACTTTGAGTGTGTCGGGGCGGAACACCTCCCGCAGCATGGGCGTGACGAACGCCGCCGCAGAGGGCGCGAAATACACCACCCAACCCCACTCACCGTCAACTGTCAGCGAGAAATCAGACATGTCCACCACCGGTATCCATGTGTGACTCGCCTACCGGGGCTCGTTCCAACACGGCCCCTAAATCGTCCCGGAACGTCGACGACCCCGTCGTGCCGTACACCTCGAGCATCTCCAGCGCAACGCCCCCAGCGGTGAGCTTGTCTCGCAGTGTCTCCCGGTTCTTGTCCCCCGTCAGATAGAACAATCGCCGTCCTTCACAGCCCTCTCCCAAGATGAACTCTGCGAGCCGCTCCGCAGTGCCCGCCTCTGCCCCCCCGCGAACCTGGTACTCTGCAGGGGCCAGATGCACCATCATCGGGAACGTGCTACGGATCTGCGACGCAGCTGCCGCTGTGGCGTCCCCGACGACGTAAAACGGGACCGTCCGCCAGTCCGCTAAGATGCGTGAGATTGCGCTTTCGCACCATCGCACACGACCCACCTTGGATCGTCTCCGCCAGCGGCGGTATCGATCGGATGGCAGTGCACCATGCCTCCACTGCCCGCTTGCTCGTCATGATCACCCCTGAAAGACCCAGCATGTCCGGGCCATGGACGATCTTGTCCCTGAGCGCGTCGACGTGGACGAGCACCGTCTCCAGCACAGGGACGGACAACGGCACATAACCCTTGGCCTCAAACGTGGCCTCGTACCCATCCGGCCCATCCTCTGCCGGCGCTCTCAGCAGCAGCACGTACTTCATCTCTACACTCGATGACGACGTGAGATGGGAAGCAAGCGTCTATCTCAAACATTGGTACTCCGCGGCCGTGTCCGGCGAGCAAGTACTCCTTACACTCTTATTCTTGTGAGAATCACCGACAAGAGTGCCATGAAACGGGATCTTACGATCGGTGACTCCCCCGTCATGGCAATTCGTCGCATCCCCAGGCGAAGCTCTTGTGGTTAGTCTAGTAGCCAGCCCGTCTATCAGAGTGACTCCTGCTTAGATGGTACATGCATTAGGGACATTCCTCCCTTAATGTATTGTCTGCCGTGGATATCAGACTGGACAAAGAGCAAGTACTCTATCTCTATGTTCGACGACAACGACGACGACGTGAGGAGTGTCTATCTCGGATATTGGTACTCCGCGACAACCATCAGAACTGACCTCGTCCAATAGTGCAGTTGCTCGGCTGATGATCGGCTCAGCGCACGATATCCACCGTCATCATGCCCGACGGCCGTGACCTCCTCGCCTCGCCCCTAGTCACCACCCTCCTCTCCAGGTCACCCATCCCACCGCTCACCATCCGTAAAGTCTGGCGCACCGACCTCACCCCCAAGATCGACCAGCTCGACGCCAGCCTCAACGTCCGTACAGGCAAGTGCTCGATCGACCCGACCCACGCCCCGCATCTCATCCCTGCAACGCGCAGCTCTTCACCTCCTCAACGACGACTATGATGCCTGTCACAGTATCACCGAAGCACACATGAACGAGCCGTACTTGGACCACATTCATTACATCCTACACAGACGCGAACCGGACTACGGCAATTCCAGGTGCGGGTCAGTCCATCTCCGACGACATGCCGGCTGATCCGGCTAGGTGGTTTGCCCGGCGTCTCTCTCATCCCCACGTAGCAGATATATACCTGCCAGGTAATGGCGGTGCGTTATTATCGCAAGCAAGAAAGGTGGCGCGAGAGTTCGTTGATGCGGTCCAGAAAGCAGAAGCTGCTGGTGAAGGAATCACAGAGCTGGAACAGCGTCAGTGGGCAGAACTGACGACGCTGACCAAGCTACTGATCGAGAAGGGGTACTGATAGCAAAAGTCGATTTACGATGCCACGTCAAACGAACAGACTCTATGTTGTTCCTCCGATGATTCTGATAACATTCTCGTATACCGTAAAGATGATTCCACCACTCAACTGTGGTGACAGGTTCATTCTGTGCACGAGTCGACGTACAACTTTGCTACTTACCACCAACCGCATTAGTCTTGGCGTCGCTCCAGTCCAGAATCGCAGTAAGCCTTCCTCTGTCAGGATCCGGTAACCACAATGGAACGAGTTTCTATACTGTTGACGAGCACTGAGGGATTGCATGCGCGTCTTGATCACGCTTTCCCACGCGTCAGACGTGCGGGCTCAAGCATGGAAGACACGAAAGACGCACTCGAGCGGCTGCGTGACATATACTGTCACTAGACCTGCAATGGCACCAATAGCAAACGTAATCCCATTTGGAAGCTGTTGTCCGGGACGTGCGGTGGACTGGACAAACTGCTTCAGGGTGGTATAGGTCGTGAAGCGAACGGCCGAATTGGCGCCTTGTCGCATCATCTGGGACGAGATGCAGGTCGTGGGAGGGTACAGTAAAAGCAGTGGACGTACGACAGGAAATAGGCCTCGGTATATGCCCGAGATGCCTTCTTCTCGTACGATGGCCGTGGTGCCTTGGACGAGACCGCGGTATCGGGGATTCGGACGCTTGGCATCATCGATGAGCTTCGTTCTGTGGTGTGGCTGTTGGCAAGAAAGGGCCCAAGAACACGCATACGCACTTGATCGTTTCGGAGGGGGTGACAGCGATGATGGCCTCCATCATGCCGGCACCCAGACCAGCTGACTGCACATGAGCCACGTGGACAGAGGGATGCTGGACTGGCACTGACCGACGAGACTTTTTGGCGCGCTGACTTTACCCTATGGGGTGTGAGAAGATGAACTAGAAGAAAGAGAAAGAGGTGCTGACCTGTGGATCCGCCAAGAGGCCTTTGAAGTAGTCATAGCTGACGAAACGTACGCCCGCTTTGATGGCGTTTCCGACGACAACCGCTGAACAACCCGAATAAAGACCGGTGATGCCTTTCTCACGAACGGTCGTGCGGACGATTTTCAGCAGCGATTCTCGCTAGTACGGTGAGATAGAGGGGGCAGAGGGACGGAGATGGCAAAGGACGGACCTGACCACCGAACTGGGAGCGTGTCTTTACGAATTCAGTCGGGTAGGTCACGAAACTTGCTAGATACATCGAGCTCGAGCATGCGAGAAATCCGACCGAGCACGCACGCTTCAATGCCGCCTGCCGTCGTGCCAGCGATTAGCGAGTGCAGTGGCTTCTCTTTCTTGCTCGTCATGGTCAAAAAGAGACGTCGTTGCTAATTTACCCACATGTAGCTTCGGGTAGCTCGTCAGGCAAAGATCAATAATTATTATTTACGCCGCATACGGCACACGGACCTGGCCAGATTTTCCGGGGCCATGTTTTTTGCTGTGGCTGAGCCGAGATGCCGAATAGAGCTCCGCCCTCAATCCTAGCAGGTATACAGACATAGTAACGTCTATCTAGTGTTGCCACGGCTTCGGCTTAGTTGACTAGACACGTCGAGCCCGAGCACGCCAGAAATCCGACGGAGCATATATTCTTCAATGCTGCCCGTCGTCGTGCCAGCGATCAGCGAGTGCACCAGCTTCTCCTTGCTCGTCATGGTCAAAAAGACGTTGCTGCCAATTTAGGAAATTATCGAGCGAGGAGGTCCACTCTCCACCGTGACGAAGAATGACATCACCTCAAAATGTCCACAGATAAATAGTGCGCGGGCAGTCCTCGCTCGTCAGCACCATGTCTGTCCTCTTCCAAACACCGCAACTCCACGACCCGTCTCAGCCGCCCCCAGCGCCGGGAACGACCACTGCAGACCCTACATCCCGGGTCAACGACGTGGCGCCTCAGCGTGTCCAAGACGAAGGCGTTCCAGAGGTGCAAGGGAGAAGCGCGTTCAACTCTGAACGTCCTCTAGGCGTCACTCTCATTCCAGAAGGTCAGCTCTTCTCGACATCTACGAGCCACGAGATGCTAACCCGTTTCAGGCGGCGTCGCCATCGGGGGTCAGCCAGACCTGCCCGAGGGACACGCCAACATGGCAGACAAGATCGTGGGCAAGACACAAAAGGTACGTTGCATAGTCAATGGTCTGTGTGGGCCCATCTGACGCTTCACCAGGTGATGGGGAAGATCACTCACAACCCCGAATTGCACGAGAGGGGAGAGCTTCGTGAGACTGGTGGCAAAGCTGCTGCAGAGGGTTATGCGCGCGCTGCCCATGACTAGCGTTTTGCTGTACGAAGGGACTTGTAATAGTATTATGGACATGATACATAATGGATGGGTTGTCAATCCAGACTTGACTAGATACCAGGTTTGTTCGTCGGGGCGATATCGCTTGCCAGCCAGCAACAAAGCTGAAGCAGAATTCACTCGTTGAACTGTGGGCCCGTCGATCAGTTAGTTCCTTTAGTTTCCTCTGTCCGAGTCACTTTCAAGTCCTGAAACACGTGCGGCTATAAAATATTAGCAGAGTCGTCCTCTCAGTTGAACAAGCCGTTGCGCCTGGACACTGCAGTGTGTATCTAACCATATGTTTCACTGCACTTTCACAAGACGATCAGTTTCCTGCATCGACGGTGGAAATGTCGCATACTCTACATGCTATCTGCATAATATCATTTGTCACCGATCCTATTGATGGACGAACAAGCATGACAAGAGACTCAAACAATCATGCTCGAAGGGAATGCTTTCAAGTGAATAAATGGAATTCCAAGTCTGAAGTAATATACAGGAAGGCACTACTTATATACTATAGCTACTGAGTGCACAGACCAACTA
>JBBPJY010000077.1:23267-35201 GCA_038088975.1 Xerocomus cyaneibrunnescens
CCTTGTCTCTTTCATTTTACCTTCACCGACGACAAGCACGCGATGGCAATTCAGAAAGAACCCGGCCAGAAGGGCGTCAACTGGTCAAATATTGCCGTTGGTATGTCTGTCTCCGTTCGATGCCACGCACTCGTTCTTACACTTGGTCCGACAAGGCGCAATCATGAACATGGTAGTGTACTCTATCTTGTAGGTCAATGCTGACATTGACGACTTCATCTCGTCGTTGTCACCACTAGTTCGTCAGTGTTTTTTCTTGTTTTCACCGTTTCAGTCGCTCACGCGTTTCCCCGCTATACCAGGAGGCAAGTCCGCCTACCAGTCCGGTGTCTACAGGCACGTGAACGACCCTTCTATTTAGGTGACGACTCTAGGACAGCCTTTGGAAGTCCTTAAAACCCAGATGGCTGCCAACCGGTCACAGACAATGCTTCAGGCTACCAAGGCTGTCTGGGCTCGTGGCGGTGTTGCCGGCTTCTTCCAAGGACTTATTCCATGGGTATGCGAGCGAACGGCTTCCTCTCTTTCCGTTCCTTACCTCGACCATTCTACAGGCATGGATAGAGGCTTCCACAAAAGGCGCCGTTTTGCTCTTCACCGCTTCCGAGATCGAATCCGGTGTTGTTGGTATGGGCATCAGCCCAGCTGCAGCTGGTCTATTGGGTGGTATGGGCGGTGGTATTGCCCAGGCTTATGCAACTATGGGTAGGTGAACACACATCGTTCGATTGTCGTAGCGCCCATCGCTATGCTTTGCCGAACTCGGACATCTTTCGGGACGGATGCAATGTCCCTAGTAGTTCATTGTACCTTTTCGTTTACTCATACTCTCACTCGATAGGTTTCACGACCTGCATGAAGACAGTTGAGATTACACGACACAAAGAAGCCGCAAGTGGTGTACAGCGGTCGACTTTCCAGGTATTCATGGATATATACCGAAAGGAGGGTATCCGCGGTATCAACAAAGGGGTAAATGCAGTGGCTGTGCGTCAATGTACCAACTGGGGGTCACGGTGCGTTGGGTCCTTGAATTTGCTGTTCCATCTGTTGATAATGTTTCAGTATGGGTTTCGCCCGACTGGCTGAGACAATGATCCGGAAAGTGCGCGGCAAAAGTGAGCAGGAGAACCTAGGTGCGGTCGACAAGGTGCTTGCCTCCTCAATTGGTGGTGCTTTGGCGACATGGAACCAGCCCATCGAAGTCGTCCGCGTTGAAGTATGTTCTTTCTATAAGGCCTATCTCTGTGTAACTGACAGGTCACAAGATGCAATCCATGGCGAAGGCAGCTAACCGCCCAGAAAAGTTGACGATCCTCAACACACTGAGCTTCATCTACAAAGAAAACGGCATCAGGGGTCTCTACCGTGGAGTAACTCCTCGCATTGGTCTCGGTATCTGGCAAACGATTTGCATGGTTTCCTTTGCGGACTACGTCAAACTTTGGGTAAAAGGTCGTCAGTGATAGAGCCTTGGTCTTGGTCGTAGAGAACGAATATCCTTATTCTAGGATGCCCATTAATCATACCGTTCTTCTGATACATAGACAACATTAGACTCGACACATGCCCTTTTGATGCTGTATTTCAGATCGACTATTAGCCTGACTATGGACAAGAGGCGGTGCGGTACATGTTCGACGTGTGATTGACACCATCCACATTGTCCCGATCCTCAACATGTCACAAATCTCGTCAAGGGCACCATTGCACCCCTTGTTGGCTCAATATCTTGTTCAGCTCTCCACGAACCCCCTTCGCACTAAGGCATTGACCTCAGGTTGGCGTCTCTTGTTTGCTGTGCCCGGGCATGCACCACTCATGACCAACTCTTCCAGCGACTTTCTCTTTCCTCCAGGAAGTCATCGGGTCGAACGCTGCCGGTCTCCCACCCAAATCAACCCCAAAGGATGCCTCCATACTCACCAAGGCGCTCGTACGCCTGCACATCGACGTCAAGGCGTTCAAAATGGCCCTGTACGGGTTCTTCGTGTCCGCACCGCTGGGCCACTATCTTGTCGGCCTCCTCCAGAAAGCCTTTGCTGGCAAAGTCGGTCTCAAGTACAGACTGGCGCAGCTCCTGGCGAGCAACCTGCTCATCGCGCCCATCCAGACCACTGGTGTGTGTCGTGACCCACCGCCTGTTGCCCTCGTGCCGTGTTGACGCGATCCGTGGGTTGAACTAGCTTTCCTGGCCTCTATGGCTGTAATTAACGGTGCCAAGTCTGTCGAGGAAGTCGTCCGGACGGTCAAAGCCGGTTTCTTTGCGGTCATCCGAGTGCGTTTCCATGTTTGTTTGGCGTGTCGTTGTAAAACCTGATCGTCCTTCCAAGGTGAATTGGGTCGTCTCTCCCTTGTCGATGGTGATCGCGCAGCAGTTCATTCCGATCGAAGTAGGTGAACTGTATGTTTGAAAACTAATGAAACTGACGTGGTTACTAGCTCTGGGTTCCTTTCTTCAATATCATCCAATTTGCTCTTGGGGTTGGTCACTTCCTCTTTGTGTTTTGACAAAAATCTGGACCCCCTCCCCTTTACCAGACAATGTTTAACATCCAGATGAAGAGAATGCGCCTCGCCGCCGCAAAGAAGGAACAAGAGCAAAAGGAACGGGAACGCGCAGAGTCTGCTGTTGCCAAAGCTGAATGAGCGTCAATGATCATATATGCATACCCTAGTCGTCGTTCTAGTCTAACTTTGAACCACTGCCTTGGTAATATCTATGTTATGAATCTCCAGTGCAAGTATCAAGTCCTACCGAGAAACGTCTGTGACTATGATACGCGAGGGATGGTCCGAAGGAGGTCCTTGCACAAAGCGGTGTCTCGTACGCCAGGTAGATTGATCCTCACTCGACCCTGCTTCTCCAACAATCGTTTCGACATGCCACCCTGATAGCGCATACATTCCAGGACGCGCAACCCGGAGACTGGTTTCGACGGTCATCGACTGCGATGGGTACAGTATACCTCGTATGGTAAGTCTTCCTACATAGTTCGGCTGAAGAAGATCGCTGCGAGCGAATGAGCAGGAAGAATTACGCAACTCGAACGAATACTTGCGCTTGTTCGGATCCGTCTTCGCCCTTGGCACCAAACCGGATCACATAGCGGGATGGGTGAGTCAGCGAATAGTTCCTCAAAGCAAACTTCACAGGTGCAAGACAAAGCCTTAACACGGGTGAGCACGGGAGACTCGGCCGATATGATACGACGCACCCTCGGCTGAAATCGTGTTCAAGCACACCTTCTTGAACTGTGACGACAAGAGGGTTCATCTCGGCGTGCCATTCGCTGTTACGGATTGATTGGAGAATGTCCATCTTCTCGCGCTGGGTGTCCGCATACATGCTCCGCTTGACTTTCGCACTTTCTACGTCCTCTATAGCCTCTTGAAGAGCAGCATGACCTGCGCCAAGATTCAGACCTGGCAGCAGGGTGAAGCCTGTTTTTTGTTCGGAGGGTATTTCCCAGAATATCAAGAAATCCACAGAAAGAGGGTTGAAGAGAGGAAAAATGTGAGGATGAGTGATAGCCGAAATATGCGGATGTGACCGAGCTATCGAGTTGGCGATGATCCTCCTCTTTGCTGACAAAAAGAGATACGAGACAGCGGGTTCATGCACCGAAACACAAGAACCGTACTATGGGTGTGTGTGAGTGAATAGCTTGTCCAAAACTAAAGCGGCTTACAGCCGAGGTATGGTGACACGTAAGATCCAAAGGTGGCGGGTCTTCCGGTTCAATCTTGCGGCCGTGTAAAACATCACCCAGAGTTCTCGAAACAAAAGTGTTCGTAGCTTCGATACAAGCCGTGGCATCTAAAGGGGATGTACTAAATGACATACTGATCAACTGCGCAGGTTGTAATGGTGTGCTAATCGGTCCTTTAGCTTCGGTAGCAAGATCACGCCGGGAACTTACGATGAAAGCGATGTCAAGAGGTGGCACTCCCAGGCAGGGCTAATGGTGGTAACTTGTTTAACCCTCATAGACCTTGAAGACAAATTAGACACTTCAAGGTTGACGAGATGTGCACTGTCGGTCGAGGGATTCGGAGAGAAGGATGCCGACAACTCTAACGAAGGAGTGACCTGATAGGTTCTCGTCACACGTGTACAATGGAAGGCGCGACCTCCAGTCTAAGATATTCAGCTTGCAGACCAGAACATGGGCATGATATTTACCTCTCGATATACGAAAAGCAGGCAAAGTTGTTGCATTGCAATACAGCCAGTGCGCCACGTAACAGTGACAGCGGTGTTTTCACCTGGATGAAGTTCTTTGTTCATGGGAACAACGAAGGGGGCCCACGCTAAAAGCTTGTTGTCTGTATGTAAAATTTCGGTAGAGTTGGGTGCCACCAATACTAGCACGAATGAGTGACTAGTCAAACACTTCATCCTGGAAGAAACTCACAGGATTCACTTTCTGATGACTGTAACCATATCTGATCCTCTGGTCCACCAACCAGCCATATCTCAGCGATTGTTTTGCTCCCTGCGTTTGTCATCCAGATCTTCATTGGCTTGTGCTCATCTTCGTTGAGGACGAGCAGCTCATCATTCTCAAAGGAGACAGCGAGCTCTTGACTCGCCTCCTCAACGTCGATCTTAATTAATATATCTGGAGCGTAGGTCACATTCTGTCTCTGTTGAGGGGTGTCTTGTAGTCGTCTACCACGTCGTGCAAGCGATTCTTTCGTTGGAAACAAACCAAGGAAGTTATATGTGATGCTGGGGATAGTTAATGAAGCTGCTCGCGATACTGTTACTGCAATCGAAACCTAGATTCGATCGAACAGAAGGCATGAGTTCGGAGGCCTGGAGGTCTTTTGAACTCTCACCGTTCGCGTTTCCTTCGCACAAAGGACTACTTCTTCTATGCGTTCGATAGTGACATATTTATTGGACCAAGGGGTATCCGGATCCTCTCCTTCCACAACGAGTGTTAGGTCCGTGAAAGTCACCTCCGTGTTCAATGGGTTTCGTAAAGTAATATCTACCCAAAAGGGTTCTGGAGGTGGACATGAAACACGATCTTAGCTTTGAGTATGAAGTTTGACTCTCACCGTCCACAGCAGCCCTACCACTCTTTTCAAGGGTCTCTTTCCCGCGAGTCCTCCAAAACGTTGACCAGATCTCCTCCTTCCGTTCCCATTCCGCCTGATCTCCGCTGGCGGAATCTCGAAGTAATCGTGCACGACTCGAAATCGGGCACGCAAAGGTTATTGGCAATTTCAAATCACAAAAATCGACGTCTTGGTTAGAGGTCGACTTCAAATGCTAGACCAGAATTAGGTCCCTCTTCTTCTTCTGATAGATGACGCACCAAGAATGCTATCCTGAAGTCTTCTAGTAGGACTTTGTCTAAGCTGGTCTCCTTACTATCATCTTCATTTACCTGATCGATCTTGGCAAGCGACGAAGATGCAGAGGACCAGCGTAACTGCCCCAGGAATAACTTGACCGCACCCTCGATATCACCAGTCGTATATAATAGCCGCCCTAAAACCTATAATTAACGTCGATGGGGCAAGATATGGGTTGTCTAACCTAGCGGATGTTCGATACCCGACAAAACTGCATCAAATCCTATAAGCCCCGAGGGGGGCTGCCCTTCCGAGTCCCAAAAAGACGGTGACAGCGACTTATTAGGTTGATTGCTGAAGAGTTCATGGGACATCCGTAGGAAGAACATCGTCAGAGGTTTCTAATGCAACTTCATGTGACCTTACGCGGCATGAGACCAAGTAGAGACCCACGATGCCGCATTTTTCCAGTCTATTAGCAGCGAGAAGGTACCATAATGCAGCTCTCCGCCTTGCATTTTTCTGGACGCTTAAAAATGCGGCGTGAGCGAGAAGCAGTGCTGCTGGTGGTTCCTCGACCTTCAATGTCGCTATCCCAATCAGCGCCGTTCTACCAGGACGGGAGTTAACTAGAAACCTACGTTTCCTGCTGCCCATACCAACCATCTTTCGCCTTCCAAAGGATCCGCGAGGAAGTCGCTGGTAGGGATACCCGCTTCCCAGCGAACTGCATACTTAAGGGCTTGCACTTGGGCCTGAGGGGATACATCTGAACCGGGCGGGTACACTGTAGAAAGTGCATGTGAAGCATGCGCGGTGACAACAGAGGAAGGTGACAAAAGCAGCGGTAAAATGTCCTACGGAAATTCAGTTGCATTCACAAACTAGGTTCAGAAGGCTTGGATTACCGAGCCACCCTTGCTTTCCTTTCGCAAAGATTCCCATGCAGAGGTCGCTAGTTTATAGTCGCCAAGAATAGTCGCAAACTCCGCAAGGCGTTGAAGCTGGGAAGGAGGAGCGGATAGGACACTTGATCCAGACGCTAGTTGTGATGCAGTGTGTGTATGCGATCGGGACGGGAGAGACGAGACAGAAGAAGTAGTAGTGTGAGTGGGACTCTGCACTGTTGAAACACTTGAACCGAAAAGCTTGCGAGTAGAAGAGAAAAGACGCGAAGGCAGGCGTCTACTGGATGAATAGGCTTCATTCCAATCTAATACACATTTCTCCATCCAGGGAACAAGACTCATGACGACAAACTCTCGAGTGAAACGCGCTATTTGCTGGATGTCTGGTTCCGACAGCTTCAGAAAGTATGGTGATGCAGCCAAGGATGCTGCGGGATAGGGACGGGGAGTTGGGGAGCCGTTCTGCCAAGTTTCAGAGGAAGGTGGTGGAAGGCGGGGCGGGAGGGCCGGGACTGGGACTGGAGGTGGTGGGGGCGATGGGAGAGATAAAGAAAGGAGGAATGCATGCAAACCATATTGTTTCTTGACAGCACTGAAGAGGGCACCGGCCCTGACGAAGAGATGTAAAGAAGGGAGCTAGAGCAGAATTGAATGACGTACTCTTCGTCAGACAAGGGAGACTCTCTGGGATGTACGATAAGAGTGTAGAGGAGATGGGTCGTGTCGACCCATGAGGGAAATTCCAGTACACGCGAATGGAGGGCTGTGATGGCTTGCAGTGGGTTGGGTGCTGTGGTGGATACAGCTAGGATGACTGGAAGGCTGTGAGCCGAGGAAGGAACCAAAGGTATGGGACTGACTCGAGAGTGGATGGTTCCAGCCGTCATACTTTGACGGCAAGTGATCGCCTTCGGCACAGCGGGCAAGTTCGTCCCACCACGGTGTGCGGGTGGAGTAGCGATCTGGGTGGTCGTCTAGTTCCTTGAGCCAGTGGGAGCACTGCTTGGTGATCCGTTCACCAATCCAGTCGATGGTTCTGGCGGCGCGCTTCTCGTCGTCCTCGAGACACGCGTGCTCCGTGTCTGCGAGATCAGAGAACCTCAGGGTGAAGGAAGGGTGCGATACGGTGGTGAGGGAGGTCGTGCGGGTGGTGACTGGGGTGGAGGGTGAGGTGGGCAAGAGTGGACGATGGGGACATACCTTGAGGGAGGGGCGAGAAGGACTGGAGGATGTCGTGTATTGGTGGGAGGGACGCGTCGTGGAGGAGACGAACGAGGTCCGGGGAAGGAAGCAGACAGACATGCGGGCTCAGCGACGACGGCAACGCCGGGCCCATCTTCAATCTTATCCTCACTGAGGCGACCGATGGCAGACACCCTTTTTGATATTCCCATTCCATTCGCACGATATATTACTAACAGTAAATAAATAAATAGCTCGATCAGAACAGTCCACCGCCGAAAATGTCGCCGAGCAAGAGACCCCCCGCCAGCCCGCCGAGCAGGAGCAGTCCCGTATTGTCCCCACCCAGCCCCCGTGTCTGCACCGGTGCCGGTCCATAGTACGGATTGTACCCGCCATAGCTCGGGTGATACGGCGCATATCCACCGTGTGCGCGCATATACGCCTCTCGCTCTTCGAGATCCCGCAGTCTTGCTTGCCGAGCCTGTTCCTCCGCTCGTGCAGCCTGCTCTGCCCTAATCCGCCTGCGCTCTTCGCGCTCCTCGAGGTGCCGCTTCCTCGCCAGCCTAGCTCGTTCTTCCGCTCGCGCAGCCTGCTCTGCTTTAATCCGCTTCTGTTCTTCCCGCTCTTCCTTCGTCCCGATAGCCTTGTCCTTCAATCTTCCAAACACCCCACGTTTGTGCTCGGGCTGCGAGCTGGCCCCAGCAGAGGCAGCATCTGGCGAATCGGGGTGCTTGGAAGAGCTGGACTTGCTCCCTCCACTCCCACTCCCCGATGTGCCATCCTTCGTGGCCGCATCGTATGACGGTGGCGCATCGAGACCAGACGCAGCAGATGATCTCACTTCCGGGTGCTCGGCAAGAAACTGTTCGTCCTCATATGGGTGCACCCAGGTAGCCCGAGGGGGAGTTGACTTGGTGTCCACCTGAGAAGACATCGAGTCAGCCGTCGACGCGTCGATGACGTGGATGAACGGGACTCAAGTACTCACCCAGTAATAACGCTTGTGGTTTGAATCGTACTGTTTAATCCAGCCGTCCGGGAGAGACTCGGTCATGGTAAGTTGGGCGAGGGGCTTTGTCGGAGATCTCATTTATATACCCCGCCTGTTCACGTGCTGCGGGGGACCACCTACACAGCCGCTGCACAGTGTATTAGGAAACAATGCCCCTAAGCATTGTCAGAAAACACAGCCTGGGCTAGGTATATTCATGGCGCGATCAAGCTGCATGGGTGCGTAGAATCCGTATCGTCTCCTCAATCTTCTTGATCTTCTGTTCCATCGGCATCTACGCGACGCATCAGTACATACACACACACGACTGATCAACGAAGACATACCTCAAAAAACAAGTGCATCTGTCGGCGTCGCTCTTCGTTCACAGCTTCCTGCTGCGCGATGGCGTCGACGAAATGGCGCAGCTCATCTCTGCCTCCACCGCCATCCACCGCCGCAACCCCCTTGACCCGTGCACGCCAGGCATTCTTCTCACCTCGACCCACCTGCAAACCGGACCCGCCCTCGGCCCACTTCTCCCGGGTACCCCAACCACTGTCCCTCCCGCGGGATGTCTCCGTCACATCAGAGGCAATGCGATTAGAGGCCATACCCCAACCGCCCCTCTGGCTCGCTGCTGCCCAGTCGAACGCGTTCGACTCCCATGCCCCGGGCTGACTCGCTGCCCGGTTGTCCCGGGGCTGACCCCACCCGTCGTCGCGAGCCTGTTTGGAAGTGGGCTCCTTCCACCCTCCCAACATCCCTAGCACTTCGTTCGCAGTCCTCCACCCCCCATCTCCCTCCATCTTCTCCAGAAATTCCTCCAGCCGAAGTACTTCCCCCTTCTCCGCTGCGTCGATACCACGCTGCCAGAACGGCACCATATCAAAGACATGGTCCACATGGGCGTGCATCTCCCATTGGCGGAGACCCTCTGAGGTTAGACGGGGTTGGTCGATCTTGTCCCAGCATGTATCGTCCGCAGTTGGCAAGTGGTTCTCTGAAATACCTATTCCGTCTCCACCATTGGCCTCCCCTTCGTCTTTCAACGCAGATGGCTCGTGGTTGTAGGGAGTTTGTTCGTAACTCGGGGCGGCCTTGAAATTTGAAAAATGGTGCCGGCCACTAGCATGGGTTGCAGGACAGATAGTACGGACCCATCCCTGACCTGTTGTAGTAATTATACCCTTTTGTCAACCATTTGGATGTTCGACCGCGAGCACAAGCAGCAACAGCTCACCCTGACATTTCTTGATCGACCCCCCTCCTTGAGCAGAGCTGGGAGTAGGCATCAAGTCTACATGAGTAGGTTCCTCCCGTGACCCCATATATGTCTGACACAGCACCCCAAAATAGGTAGTGTGATCCTACGAGTCCACATACTACATAGCGCTCTGACACACGTGTGGTCTTATGTGGACTATACGGTAGCAATTGTTCGTCATACTCGACGATTAATTGACCAAGTTCGTCCCGCGTGCACGCTTTATCCATGCTCTTGTGGGGTACCCCTTACAACAACTTAGGATGGCCCAGGAAGTGGATTAGTCCACGTTCCATTGGGCCAAAGCGTTGCTGGCATGGTGAAGTCCCCAGGACTTCCGTTGGTCGCGTACTACAGAGTAACCCATTACTATTATCAGAACGGGTCAAGAACCAATATGTACTTACGGCTAATCTGAAGAAGTGGGGTAATCTTGCCTCCAATCCAGCAAGGGTAAAGTTAAGAGAGTTACCCACATAACGCTCTACGTCGTCTACGAGAAGGGCGAATCCGTTCCAACCTTGACTGGACAAGCTTTCTGGAATTTGGGCCCACGAGATCGTTTGATTTACCAGTGTAATCGCTGCATTATAATTCGACGAATTGGTAAGGAATATTGGAAGCGGAGAGCCGGTTGGCCCGTCATCAACAAGCTACAAATTTGTCAGTACGACTGCCATGATGCAGATTCAAGACGCACATCCGCTGTTGTCTGTAAAATGGAGGCAAACCCATAACCGGCAACATCATTCAAAAACATTCCAAATAGGAATCCTTGGTAGATGGCGGAGGGGCGAGTCGGAAACCCCGTTCCAGGGAAAAGCGCGATAGAGATGATATAATGATGGAGGCGCAGTTGCAAACCCGGCAACAGTCCTAGAACAAGAACGACTAAGCCACCCATGACATACCAGCCTAGATAATACGGCAGATAGCCGGTTTTTCGGATGACACGTATCTGGTTGATCACAATGGCGAGCAAGATCAGGACGATGATAAGGAGTGCGACGAGGCCACCGGGTCGTCGAGTGATATCCTGCGCGGTAAGACGTTCGATAGGTATCTGTGCCGTGGTGAGGTTGGTGAGAACCCCAGTCCAGTATGACGCAAGATACCAGATCATGGCCTCGAACGGAGCGTTGGTGAAGGCGGGTAACGTGAAGCGAATGGCAACTCTCCAAAAACCGTAACAGACAAAGAGTGCCGGAAGAAACGCACCGAAGGCCACATCCAACGGCGGCGGCGTGGCCTGAGGCTGTGAGAAAAGGGCTATGTGCCAGAATCCGATGCATACAAGGCACCAATACAGTACGATGGCTTTAGGTCGAAGGATGAGGAACAAGACACATGTAACTAAAATGTTGAAAGCCAGGGCGAAATTACGAAGGTCTGTACAATGAGTGAGTGAAGTAGAAGGAGAAAATCGGAAGGAGAGAGGAAAGTTAGAGGGGAAGCCGATGGAGGTGAGACCGGATGCAGTGACAGGTAGGTAATTGGTAAAATTCCCTACAAGCTGAACGGATGTGCAACCTCCTGTCGAGTCGCTGATGAAACCACTGCATTCGTAGTTGATAAATGCGTGAATCCGGGCGACACGATTAGACTCACGCTTGGATTGCCGAGGAGCAGATAAAACTGTCGCCTCTATATGTCTTTTGTAGGTCTCCACCGCCAACTAGAAGAGGAGCGAAGTCGAGCTCTACGTTTCCGACGAGACGAGGGTTCTGGAGCACGACAGAAGCACATTGAGCAGGACATCGAAAGTCGAATGACTTGTTTGTGAGAGGAGCACATAGCCCGCCGTCGAGGCCGCAGCCAGCATTCTCCGTCCAAAAAACTGACGTGCAGTCGACAAACGAGGAAGAGGGTGTGAGGTACCACTGGGCACGAATAAAGAAAGCGAAGCCGACGATATAAGCTATAACAAATAGAACGAGTAGCCAAGGTGCCGTGAACGGACGTGTGAGCCTCAGTATTGCTGGTTCGAGTGCGATGGTGAACGTGTGCCCGCGAAATGTATACGTGCGACCAAGGAGAGGAATAGGATCTATGATGGAAACGATGAGACGGCGACGGTGACGTGAGGAACTCGGCGCACTAGGGAGGTCTCTCTTTGGTCTGGGGCCCCTTATGTAGAGAACGATTCTCTGAAACGACCGATACAGGCGAGGCCACCTGGAGACCAAAGATGCCTGGAGGCTTGCGAACCTGCGCGCATGCCGCGGGAGGCCACCATCCCCGGGTTCAATTTTTTTGGTGACGGCCTCTACATT
>JBBPJY010000078.1:9103-25945 GCA_038088975.1 Xerocomus cyaneibrunnescens
CTCGGACCAGACATTTGGATCGCACCTCCCGAGGAACCACCTCTAAAACGGAGGGAAAAATAAGAGTGTCATGGGTATATACACACTAAACTTGAAAACCTTTGTCACCGTTTTGTACATGAGTCTTGGATCAATGCGAGTCGATTGTGTTTCTCCCGACTTAGAAAAAAATCGGCACAAAAACCTAGGCTGTTGGTGTCGAAAGGAAAGGCGAATGGTGGAGCGATTATGCCTAGATGGCGATCACTGCTTGCGTTCCGGCACCACTGACATCCACGATCCCTCTGCCTCCTCTCCAATGACAAACTCGATCTCATCGTCCTCGTCATCCCCATCGCACTCCTCACCTTCGCCTTCACCATCATAGTCACCCTCCATTTCCCCGTTTTCGCCATTAGTCCCGCCAAGCTCCCCGTATACGTTACCCTCATGGTAAGGACCAGCCCTAGGAATCTTGCCTCCACCGTGGTCAACCCTCGTCACCACACTCCTCGGCGCATTCGGTAACACATACAACTCCCATTGTCTCGCCCCCATTCTCACCCAGTCTCCGCTCACCTCGACCATCGTTGACCGACTCAGGACCTCTCTGACAATGTCCGCGTCCGTTTGCAACTGTTGCACCCTCTTGAACGATGCCAATAGTGAAATCGGGATCCAGCCCTCGTTGTCCATCTGTAATGAACATCAATGGGGCACACCAAGAAGGATAGACAGTAAGGGTGGGGATGGGCTGGAACTCACCCTCTGCCGGAGGTAGAAGTCTTGTGCCATATTTTGTGGGCTCAGATAATACTCCAGCTGAACCAACAAACAATTCCGCATCGCTTCTACCGAATAAGCTGCCAGCGTGAACGGTACATGTGGCTGTGGGGGGGAAAGGGCAGCCTCGTACGGTCCAAGTTCTGGCGGTGCGTAAGGGCTATACCCATTCATTGTGTCGATCGGGGGTGGGAGTACTTCTAATGGCGGCGGTGGCGGCGGTGGCGGTGGCGGCACATACGAGTACGACCCAGGCCGCTGATGATGGAAAAAGCCCCCCCTCCCACGACCACCATGGAAGCGTCCTCCAAAACCTCTCCCTCGCCTTGTGGCAAACCCACCTCGATCGTGTCCCCCATAACCAGGAAACGAACCTCGTCGTGGTCGCATATGCCGCGGAATATCAACATGCCCCTGCTGTTCCCAGCCCTCCCTCCCTTCCTCCATACCGTTCTCGTGTCGCCAACCGGGTTGTCGCGCAGGTATCCAGCCCCTGTCACGATACTGGTCCCGGAAAATTTCCCGCTCCCGCTGGCTCTCCCGCGCTCGTTCCCTTTCGTGCTCGTGCTTCCCCCAGCGTACGACGTCGGGTGTATTCCCACCTCCACTGTGGTTGCCGAATCCGTACCCGTAGTCTTTGACCACCCAGACGTCACTCACAGTCGATGCGGTCTCGGAATTGTCCATCGAGCGATCGGCCTGAGATGTGTCATGTAAAGATGGAGCATTATTTAGATCGGGTTGATCCTCGATGGGCTCAATCTGGTGATTCGGTGGAGAGATCGATGTCGACGAGGGAGACGATGGAAGTCGCGGGTCGTCGAGATCCTCGCTAAGAGTCGTGCCGAATTCCCACTTGATTGGTTTGTTAGTGCCATTAACCTCTCGCGACGGTAGAGACAGGATGTTGGCATCTTTGGCGCCATCATTTGCAGTAGACTGGGAGGACGTCTTGAACAGCGACTTGACAGATGACTTGCGACTCGCATGCCGCGATGGTCCAGGCTCATTCGGACTCATCCCGATGGAGAAAGCCGCAAACTGCTCTGTCGCATGCCCGACTGTGTTTTCTGTGGGTCGTTCTTCGTCGGGTGGCGGAGCATTCGGTTCGTCTCGCGACTCCACGGGATTGATGGTGCCAAAAACGACGTTTTTGGATGGTCTCGGCTGCGAGTCGTTCTGGAACTGCGCCGGGGGTTTCAAAGAACCGGTTTCTGTCGTAATAGGGGGCGATACGGAGCCGAATTCTATTTTATGCGAGACAGCATGGTCAGAAGCGTTGGCGTGATTGGAAAGGTGATTTTGGAGGTGATTGTGCGAGTGTGGAGGAATATCGCCCCAAAAAAATGGGGGGTGGCTATACATGTAGGCTGGGAAAGGAGGATAATGTGGATAAGGGGGGGTACCCTGGCCCGAATGAGGGGGGATGTATGGAGGAGAAGCATGACCCGGGACATGAGTGGAAGGGAAGTGTGGAGGAAGAGCATACTGGGGAACAAAGTTGTGGGCATAGCGTGGAGGCATGTCCTGCAATGGAGGCATGGGTGGACGTCGATAGTAGGATGGATCTGCGGTGGGTGGGGTAGGGTCGATCTGGAATGAGGCTGATATATGATTTTGGGGATCAGGCAATGCAGGACTGGAACGTTTATTTGAGGATCTGCGGTGCTGGTGGTCTAATCTAAGATCTGGAAGAAGAGAATCGTCTTGAGGCAACGTGCGGCCACGGATCTGCAAACGTGGACTGGATGCAGAGCTGCCGGATCTGCTCTGAGCTCTGGATTGAGAGGCAGAAGGGGATTGCTGGGAGAGGGAGTTTTGCACCCCGGATAGGCGCATGGATCCAGAAGGGGAGTAGGCATGGTGCCGAACAGAAGCGGTGCTATCTAAAGGCAAACGATGAAGGGGCGTCGTATTGGAAACAAGGGCAAACACGTACTCTGCCTGGATGGTGGGGCGGAAAGGAAGGGGGAGTCATAGCCAGCAGAGGAGGCGTTGCTATGTGGTGCGGTGCCTGGGAGGAGGGGCCACGCGCTGGGGTCGGTGGCGGAGAGTGGATTCGTGCTGGAGGAGGACTTGCGGGAAAGATGGGGTGGAACGCGAACAACGAAGGGGTCGTGCTCGTCCTCCTGGTCGAGGATGGCGAGCTGGGCAGAGAGATCGGGCGGTGGCGATCTGGGCTGGATCGCGTCATCGCGAGGCGGCTGGGGCGAGGAAGTTGCGCGCTGACGGGGCATCTGAGCGGGCTGGAGAGCAGCATGTGCCTGCTGTTCCTTGATACGTTCCGCCCAGACGTTGACCTGTGGGGGCTTTAAGGAGGACGAGGGTTGTGCGGAGGGGGCATTGGCTGTCGGTGGTTGGTGGTTTTGCTGGGGAGTCCGGGAGGTGGAAGACGTGCTCGCCTTTTTTACACGGTCAGCGTAGGACTCGTTTGGATTGCGAGCGGACGAGACCATTCGGAAACTGCGTCAGTCACCGTCGCACTCCGCGTCACCCTCGTCCACTCCGTATAATATTACCTAATCACTACTCTCGTAAGATCCACCTCGATCCACCCCGTTAGCAGGTCACCAGGTCCGGGCCGTGTCACAAGAGATGAATTAATGGCACACCCACTAAAGAAGCTACTGAATTGCACAACATCGATGGGCACGTTGAGGCCCGTAGCTACAACAACATATCATGATCAACCACCCCCAAGTCCCTCTCAAACATTGGACCTGATCTGGACGTGATCCTCAAACCAGCCTTCTCTGTCTGCCTCACAAAGAGCACACAAGACTCTTCAATACATTACATCCAAACCCGATAGGACGTTGAAGGTCCCGTTCCTCTCATATCAGCGAGGGCACGTTGAGGCCATCTTGCAGCAGTGTACACGTTTAGTACCTTTTCCTGGATTAGCCAATTCCAAACAGGTCGAATATCAATTTACCTGTAGTGTGCAGCCTTGTATGGACCTTGAATGGGAATGTCAAGGTACTTGGATTGCTCAGATGTCAGCGTCGTCAGTTTGACATTCAGTTGTTCCAGGTGAGCACGGGCAACCTCCTCGTCAAGTTCCTTTGGCAGTATGTGCACACCAACAGCAAACTTCCCGGGGTTCGTCCACAAGGCAATCTGAGCCAAGACCTGGTTCGTGAACGAGCAAGACATCACAAACGAAGGGTGCCCAGTAGCACATCTACCAGCATCCTGTGAGTAGACATTCGCGAATCTATCAGTGACCTACCCCAAGTTGACAAGACGACCTTCAGCGAGTAGGATGATGTGGCGACCTGACGGCATAGTGTAGCGGTCGACTTGAGGCTTGACGTTCACAGCGGTCGTTGCATTTGCCTTGAGCCATGCAACGTCGATTTCAACGTCGAAGTGTCCAATGCTAAGCTAACATCAGCCATCTGGCCGACACGAACAGCATGGAATCACGAACTTGCTGACGATGGCGTCCTCGCACATTACCGAAAAGTGCTTCGCAGTGATGATGTCACGGTTACCAGTGGTAGTCACAAAAATGTTGGAGCGAGGAGCGGCGTCCTCCATGGTGGTAACTTCATAACCAGCCATGGCAGCCTGCAAAGCGTTGATGGGGTCGATTTCCGTGATCAGCACACGAGCACCGTAAGAGCGAAGCGACTCGGCACACTGCAACGACAATCAAGATCGACGGCATTCAGCCTGCACCGAGAAGACGTACACCCTTGCCAACATCACCAAAGCCCGCAACGACGGCAACCTTGCCAGCAAGCATGACATCTGTGGCACGCTTGATACCATCAACGAGAGATTCGCGACATCCATAGTAGTTGTCGAACTTGGATTTAGTGACGGAGTCATTGACGTTAATGGCAGGAACTTTGAGCTTGCCCTCACGGAAAGCCTTGTAGAGATGGTGGACACCAGTGGTAGTCTCCTCAGAGAGACCTCGAATATCTGAACGCTTCGTCAGATCGACTGATTCCATCCAATCGCAAAAAAAAGCTCACCCTTCAAGTATTGGGGGTATTTCTGATGAACAAGGGTGGTCAGATCACCACCATCGTCCAAGATCATGTTCAGGGTCTTGCCGCCAGGGAATGCAGCAAGGGTCTGCTCGATGCACCAGGTATACTCCTCCTCTGTCTCACCCTTCCAGGCAAAGACAGGGACACCCGTCGCAGCGATACTGTAGATACCTGGTTATATGCTATAGAAGACATTAGTTTAATCTACACTCACGCAGAAGCGGCATGATCTTGGGTGGAAAAGATGTTCTGAATAAAATATTAGGAGAGAGCGCCCACGATACGCCGTGGAAACCTACGCATGACGACCAGGTAACCTCGGCACCCAGGGCAGTGAGAGTCTCAATCAAGACAGCTGTTTGGATTGTCCTGAAGCACGCACAATTAAAATCAGGAGTACTTCGTAGGAATTTTGTCATACATGTGAAGGCAGCCTGCGATGCGAGCACCGGTCAATGGCTTGGAGGCGCCATACTATACAAAGCAATCAGTCATGTCAAATGGCATACAACGTTTGCGATGGCTTACCTTGGACCGCATGTACATGAGCCCTGGCATTTCATGCTACAAACCATGTAAACTACTCTTATCGCAAGGCAGGGATTGGCTCACCTCGGCAATCTCGATTTCCTTGCGACCAAAGGCAGCAAGAGAGATGTCTGAGATTCGCGCATTAGATAACAGCTCTATCGATGCGGATAGAAACCACAGCATACCTGCGACTTTGTAGACCATGTTCTGCGTGTTCTTGAGAGAGATGATGAGGGAAGAGAGGTGAGATTGCAGGCGATTTCGACGCCAATTTTATTTCTCGGCCCACGTGCCTTGCGTGGGAAACACGCTCTTGCTCTTGGGAACGGATCTCAGGTCAAGGCAACTACGTACATAGATACATAGACAAGACTGCAACAGTACTGATTCCTGAACACCTTCGCCGACGACACACTGGAGCTCGGCGAAAGATTTACAGGTCGTCGTTCATGCCTCCAAAATCTCAAGACTATCCCCCGGAACCACATTCCAAGTGCCAGTTACTTGAGATAGGTGTGTGCCCTCTCGAAGCCGGAAAATGTCACACACCACCCACCTTTCGGGGCACCATCTAGTCCAGTATTCATGTGAGCCTGAGAAGGTCTCCAGTGGAGCATACCGTATCCATTGTTTTCCGTTCTCGCGCATCTTTCGGGTGTTGGTATACCTTTGTCTCTTGGATTCAAGAGCTAATGGTTCGTGGCACTAGGTGTCCCCATCGATCTGCGGTAGAAATCACTAGATACGTCACAATAGATGCGAAGACAGGTGAAATTCAAATACCCGATGGGAAAAGGTTCGTCCTCCGTCTTTTTCCGAAGGACTGGTTGCAGGATCACCACCCGTGGAATAGCTCGCTCCCCAAGGGAAAACCTTGGCGGGATGTCCTTTTGCATAACAAGTCAGCGCAATAATAACCAATACTTGCGGGAAATACGTGTCTCCATGTCTCCGCGGTCCTGGAGAGGCGTGGATACGAAAGCAACCTGTCTTGATTGGTTACGCACGTTTCACTAAAACACGACATCCTCGAGGCAGAGTCTCCACTCCGGAGTTCCTGTTTCTACTGTCTATCTATAGATTCGCACCTTTCCAGGCGTGAACCAATGAGATCTTGCGAGGATGGTTCGTTCGGGGTCTACCGTGACCCATATGGTAGCTAGGGGATAAACCCAGCTCGAAACGTCGCTACATTTTCGGTGGTCAGGTGGGTTTAGATAGGTGCGGCATTTGCCACGGCGTCCTGGCGATAATTATTATGTACGTAACAGGTGTAGTTGCTAAATTTCACGATCGTCACATCTCCACGAACGCCGTCTGATCAACCCGGATCGCGGCGCTCATCCTCCGTGATTCACGGGAGCGGTCATGGTGTGGTATGTAACGTTTCTGATCCCGAAACGGCCATGTGACGTGTACGATCTAACGTTGCCTCGTGTATCGGCTAGCGCAGGCTGTGCGCAAGTCATCGCTGGGTGTGATGGACCTAGCAATGGCACGGCGTACAAATATTGTCGCGAAGATGAGTCCTTGACCGGAATATCGCCCCATGCAATCCCCGTATGCCCACCCAGGTGCTTATGTCTCAAGCATGAGTGCCACTTCCAGTCTATCTGGCGCCGTCGGCGATTTCGACATTCCACCCCAGCTGAGGAATCCTACCCCACACCACTCCTACCACCCATATCGTGCATCATCAATCCATCAGCGACAGACGTCGGGCCACTCTGATCTAGGGTACCCACATCCTCTCATCCCAGGCCCTAGCCCACGACCATATATGAATCACTCCCCCCCTCGCCTCTCCCAGGATTCGGTGGAGGAAGAGATCAAGATCCTCAGGAAGAAGGTGCGAGAGCTCGAGCTCGTCAACGACCACAGTCGACTCCGCATCAAAGAGCTCGAGAGCGAACTCGCTCGTGGAAGCCCCACCGAGTCCACGATGAGCCACTCCAGACATTCCCCCATCACCGCCCTTCCCTCCCCAAATACGCCGACTCCCCCGTCGATCCACATGACATGGAAGGCGCGCACTGACGCTCGCATACGTCTGTTTTGCTCTCTGAACCGTGCAGGGAACGCTCTCTGCTCATGGCATGATTCTCGGCGCGAACGCCGCGCCTACCCCCCTCGTATGGCACCCCCAGGCTGTCTTAACTGTGGCTGCACCTACGAAGAAGCTCTCTTCGAAGAGAGCCTGTCCCGCCATGGTGTGGGCAGTTATCATCCAGGGGAAACCGTCCGTATGGACCCCGCTTTGCGGAATCCCCTTCTACGTCTATTGCAACAGCGCTACGGCTACCGTGATGGGGACTTTGAGAGGGATCCCGTCACAGGGGAGTGGCTCGAGGGAGAAGGCCACGTGCTCTGGGAGCAAAAACTGGCTGCCGGCGCTCTTAGCGTTCGTAAAGCCCGAAACGAAGACCGTCAACGCTGAACACTTCTTTTTTTTTTTCCCTGGACTCGGACTACCTTTCTCCTTACGCTCTGACACCGCTCTTGCGCCAAGAACCATTTACGTCTTTCACGGACAGCTATATTTTTAATGATTAGTCCTTTCTTCTCTTACCAGTGTATCACCCTCTAACATTCCATACTCCACCTCGTAATACCTACCATTACGTCAACCCTCAGTATCAATAGACAGGGAGTATGTACCGTATCTTTAATTTCATACACATATTTCATACACATATGTCGGCCATGCTAGCGCCACGCGCAGATCGCCTATCAACGATTGATCCGGCCGTTGCGGCTCCGCTGCGTTTGGTGGAGACGAATTTGACGCGTATCCATGTTCATAATCTGTGGGACGTTCGACCGATCGCCCAAGTGCCAATGCCAGTAGTCAAGCCCGAATGTTGGTGCCACGTTGACGGGGTTTGAATGGTACCTTCCCGACAGACCCCCGAGTGCCGCACCTGCCCTGTTTCAAAAGAAAAAAAGGCCATAGCCGAAGAAAAAAAAACTAGGCCACGCGACATGCCATGGACGGTGTAACTCAGAGACACGCGCTGCCAATGGAGACGTCGCACCCGCGAAGGTTTCGTTCCAGCGACGGTCCTGGCTTGGAGTGGCGACCATAGCATAGGCTGCACAGCTGACCACCGGTTGCGTTCGATCGTCACATCACGTTTTGGAGTGCGGAAGTAATCACCACGTGGAGCGCGCTCCGAGCTGGCTTTTCTCTGTGAAACATAAGCTTGGAATGAAACAACTGGACCATGGGGCACCACCATGTGACAACACCTCGATGGAGGTGGGACAGGGGTAAATTTCCGGGCCAAGCGCATTCACTTGGGAATGGATTATGGTTAGTGAAATTTGGCGAGTCAAACCATGCGTCGGACTCACTGCGAATTATCGCCGAGAAAAGATATCGGTTTGGCAGGGATGACATGGCCTACGAAGTGCTACGCAAACGAACCACAGCGATGAGGCAAGTAGGTTGTGCTATGCCTCGTTATTTCCCAGGCCTATGTGTACGACTGGTTGTGAGCTAGAAAACTTGGTGATCATAGGACTCCAACACACTCAGTGGTGTAATCGTGGAGTGGACAGTCATCCACAAAAGCTGTCCACGTGTGCCCTGCATTTGTTCTGGTTGACTCACGTCAGGCCTTTCAAGCAATAACCAGACTCGGTTAGCTGTGAGGCTCGTGTGGATCAGGTCACTAGGCGTTCTACGACTTGGAAGCACGCATCAAAAAATACGTAAAGATGTGGCTGGTTCGATACTACAATCAACAGCCACAATGCATATTTCGCATCGCGCTGATTGTAAAGTGTCTTCGCTCCGATCTTACGGACGGCGAATGCACCGTCGTGGCGTTGTCACCACGCCTAAGCCGCCGGGGTCCGGACTTAGAACCGGAGAATCCAGCCGAGAAAAAAAAAACCTACTCATCTACCGTACGATCGGTCATGAGGCGGAGCTACAGAACCCATGCGTCGGGAGAAATACGCATTATCAACGGGAATCCGAGTAGGAAAGAAACCCTCAGCGTGCTTGTGACCAATCGTACTTCTTTCATTGGGCCGTCGGATGCGACTTCGGTACCGTGGCTGTTCGTATATTTGTTGGTTTACGTTCCCCCAGGCGCACTCGGGCATGATAACCGTCAGATGAAAGATTTAGTTCAGAGGTCTCGGGAATTCGCGCTGATACGATGGTGGTGGATCGATCAGCCACGTGTTGAGTGGCACCTGAAACGTCTCCCCCTTTCTGTTCCCGATATCAGAATTTCCAGAACTTCCAAGAAATGGTACCGTCAATCAACCGCTGTAACGCGCTAGACTGCTCCGAAGACAACGTTGCCGTGAGCTGTTGCGCTCGAGAGGTTTACGCCATACGCAAGGATAGATGATCGTGTAACGACTCCTACAGTCCTAGGCCAACTGATGGCCCAGAATATTGCATACGGTGAAATTCTTCAAGGTTCCGAGCACCGGCATCGTTGACGCGGACGTCAGTCCATGACGACAGCGCGTCATCAGTGTCTGAATCAGCAAGCCGTAAACCTGCAGCAGGTCGTTTCAGCCAGGTGGCCATTGTTCTTCATTTGGGAAGGAGGATGGATGGTCAAGCAGGTCACCCCGACAGTACAGCGGGCGCTGTTCGCTTGACATTTGACTCCCTAAGGCCCTATCTGCTGAATCATCCGAGCCACGCCGGCCCTTCACGCGTCATGGACAGCGTGGTGCAAGGATGGACCCGATCATCGCTCACCATGATGTTGAGTTGGCAACCATTCGACTCGGGCTAATTACTTAGCCTATTCTAGTTGGCAAGACGCACCTTGGTACCTAAGTTCTGCCACATCAACGCCTCATTGTCAACCGCAGTAGGCCAAAGTTGCTCTGAACTTTGTAACTCCGCACCGCCCATAAGCTCAACACGAGCCGTCTCCATGACTCTGACAGGGATGCTAGCTCGGACCCTGTCCTTCCCTTTGACCTGTATACGACCAATTAGCACACGCTGTCGCGGCGCAAAGAGCAACGTTCGATGTCTGACTGACCACAGCGCGACGAGATACCTGCTACTAACCCTGTTCGTTGCAAATCACATCACTCGTTCCTTGGCGTGGTCCTGGTCCCATCAAACCCCACCGGATCTTGCCAGTCCACCGCGGGTCGCAGAAGATGCCCTCTTAAACAATTTTGACGGTGACATGGATTTCATCACCGCACGACTTACAGACTGACACCACGACGGCAAAGCCGAAATTTCACAGACAGGGCTCAATGCCCTTCTGTCGAACAAAGGTATTTCGAAATACCGTTCTGGTTGAGGTGTCTCATATAGCTTCCAAAGATGCTCTCCATGCGTACCAACGGAGGCCGGATTGCTTCCAGGATGCCATAAGCTTGGTGAAAGCCCATTGTGAGGAATCACGGATGGACGAACAAGAGCGCATACAAGGTACTCTTATTCATCACTTCCAAGTTGTTTTCAAGCTGTCTCATCGCGCATACAAGCTGCTATTAGTATGACGATGTGTGAACTAGCAACTGCAAGGCACTACTTGCCGCCCATGGAGTGCGCTGCATACGTGAGGGCCGGTCGCAAACATTCACCAACTCCCCAGGGCCAAGCCCGATGTGTCGAGTAGGCAAACATCCTTGGTCGGCGGAAGACGTTGGTGTTTTGACATACACGAGTAGTGCCTTGTCGCGGAGCGCTCAGTTTTGGTCCAGTTATTCTGGCTACCTCCGCGAGATCCGTACGTCGAAACAGAAGACCCACGAGGAAGACTCTTCTGATATTCTGATATTCTTCTGATGGTTGTCACCAGCCCAGCTTTGCTTTACATTCAGGAAGTGGATTGACATTGGTAATATGCGCCTCACACACTCCGTTGTCGTCGCTTCACGATGTTAATGGACAGATACCGCGAAGGATATTTATAGAAACATCACTGAAGAGAAGGTGATCCTCATACGGTATTTAATAGAGCGAGAGAAGGGTTCCCGGACGACGCAAGAGCTATGGGGGAAAATGGCCGAGGTGCGAATTACTCGCCACCTTTACGAATTAGCTTGTCCGTCGTGAGCTTGGGTGACGCATCGCCCCCAGGATATGCGTAACATGCTAGAGGCACTGCACTTGGCGTCCAGCGCAATGAAAGATACCTCGGACATCCTGACTATAGCCGTCCTCAATAACTCACAATCGGTATGCGACTATTTATGTGTTACGCCGGGATATTGACGCCCTCCAGCTTCTCATGGAGGTGCAGAGTGCGATCCACAAGATCGAGGACCGAGATCGCGCCAATCATGGAGAAATCATGACAAAAGTATCAAGATTTTTCATTATGATGTTCGCTGCAAGGCTGATCATTCAAAGTTTCACAGCATGCTTGACAGTGTGGAACGCGAGGTGTGTCTTCGACATCTTCGCCGCGAATGTCACTTACGATATGTGACTTGTTTAGCACTCCGACCATCTCCTCGGGCTTCTCCCTGTGATCCAATCGTCCATCACGTTTGAATTAAACACGGCATTCGCCTTGATTAAAGATGAAAGTCTCCGAAACAGAGATATGGCCGTGTGTGGTCATTCTTGACAGCGTCGCGGTATGTAATTTGACACGACTTACAGGCACACCTAGAACGCCGGTTGGAGTTGTTGGAGGGTGGCCTTTCTGCACTGCAAAACGTCAGGACTGTGTTCATTTCCGACTTCTGTCATGATGTGACGTTTTGCTCCAGTCTTTGGAACAACTCGTGGGGATCATGGACGAGTCGTCGAAAGTGCTTGATGGTTCCCTTGTGCAGGCACGAAGTGCTCAAGTTATCCAGGGTGATGCTATGGTTTCGATGGACCACCTCGTGGAAATCGTTCACTTACTTAGCCAGACAACACACGCCGAGCTCGCGTCGATTAACCGGACGGCGTCTACGCTCAAGGAAAGCCTTGTAATTAACCGAGCCTCTGGTTCGGAATGGCTCAAGGCTGTACTAGTCTCATTACTTCAGCACTTCCCTGGTTGGTGTGTTTCAGTCATGTTCTTGGACTTGAACTTCTCTCCGCGGCATAGGGATATCCCTGCTCAGCTCCGCGATTAACTCTCACTCGCTACATATCGCCTTTCACATCTTCTATGCTCTCTGGAATGGCATGCGTTTTCTCGTTTCGCTGCTTGTGGTAACAGAAACAGCCTTTGAATCTACTTCACCTGATCTTTTCTCTAGAGTGCTGCCATACTCATCAACGCCAAGAGACGGTCGCCGTTCACCGCGCAAGCACCGCCAGACGACCAAGAGGCTGGTTCGCAAACATGGGATTCTGCCTTGGTAACGGACATGAAGCCAACCCTCGATCGACTACCAAGGAAACCAAGAACTAGGCTACCCCGACAATCTTTTCGCCCTCGATACTCCCGAATACCAGATCGACTTTGCCGGCCAAGTGTGGACGCTGAATAGCTTTTGACGCTATCTGACTTGTCTGCCATGTTTGGACCTCGCAAACACTGAACCGCACTACCCGCAGAATTCCCATATTGGTACCTTGACTTGCGGGAAATATTGCCTTTGTTCGTTTTGCTCTGTGAAAATGTTTTGGTAGATGCCTGGACCGCGTCATTGTCCATGCATTGTCGTGTGTTTGGTGTCAATTGTATAGGTGACTATCGCAGTCGATCGTGTGGTTAAGTGTGCGGGGGTGTGAGGAATGGAAGTCACGACTTGACGGTTGTTTACTCCGTGGCTGTTTGGGGCTCACAAGTTGCGGCCACCCCCTCTTATAATTGCACTGTTGACAGCAAGACGCGCGACTAGTCGCCTTTTTCCCATCGGCATTCTTGCACAACCTATCGATGGCTTGTGCCGGATTGAAAAACCAAAAATCGTTCAACCCTCTCGACTCGCCCGACCCGGATAAGCTGAGCAAAGCCGTACCTCAGCGGAAGGGTCCCAGAAAGGGCACCCCGCAAAACTTCACCCCCGTCGCCGCCAAAGTGCAGCGAAAGAGAGACCAGCGCTGCGATCTGCAGCAACCATCCAACCCCGTTTCTCGCCCAAATGGCGGTAGTAAGCTCAAGTCTGTAGATGTAATATACTCTTCTTTGTCCACCTTGCGCTCGCCTCACGCATGAATCGGCTCCAGGCACGGCATCGGAATAACAGCACTCGTCAAGACAGAGGACATAACTGTCATTCCCGGAACACGTTGCCACGATCGCAAAATAGACCAGTCGAATCTCGGGTGGCACCGCAAGGACTCTGTGACCCGACACCTGGGTGAGCTGTTCCGCAGCCTTTCGACAAGATCCTTATTGACTGTGCCAGATCGTGTTCCGGTATTGTCGACCCTTGTCTCGCCATTACAATTCAACCATACTCCAGGAACGAGCTCCTCAATGCACAGTTAAAGCAAGAAGTTTTCCAAGCGTTGCAAATTCAACTCCCCGCCACTTGTCCAGAGACACCTGTGCCAATGTCTCAGGTAAGTCTGTCCGGTTCTGGAAACCTTATCACTCACCTCGCGTTCAGCCCGTCCATGCCTCAATAGCATCAAAGAAAAACACTTCCCCACCTGTATCAGTACCAGTTCGATCTAGTCAATGTACAGCTAAACAAGATAATATAGTTAGTAGTATCGCAATGACTTGTGAGACCGTACACTGATCTTACATAGACTTTGTCGTCGACGCCGACGCAGCCCACCGTCGGCAGTGGACAACCTACTCCTGAGATTGTCTCGTGCGCTCCGACCAATGCAAGCCCCACGACCAATTCATCTGAAAAACTCAACGTGAGCTTATCAGCTCCGCCTGGCCTACCGAGACCGCAGGGTCGTAAAACGAAACGCGAGAATAGCAGTCGTACTTCGACAGTGAGATACCAACTTATTCACCATCATTTCGTCCATCGCTCAACATTTGTGTAGAGACCTGTCGGCGAAGTGCGCCGTCCCAACCAGGCGATGGAAGACACCCAATTCGAACGTCACAATGGCCCCGTGGCTGCGAGTGGAGAAAATTTTCCGCCACCGTCTGAAGCTGTGGTCAAGTTGCCCACCAACACTGTTCCTCGTTCTCCATCAACGACAGCTAGTTCTCTGTCTGAAGATTTGTCAGGTGGTTCTTCTGTTGTTTTCAGAAGTGATACGACATTTACCGTAAGCTCTCTTGTTTCAATCTTCCTGCATAGTTCTGACACGATATTCTATGACAGTCTATCGACTCCAGTCTTTCGAACAAGTCTGCGCCGAATCAAAAGTGGCCTCGTGAGACCTGCCGCAATTGGATGAAGGGTTATCCTTGCCACAGAGTTCCGTGCCGATTCTCCCACCCTGAGCGACAGATTCAGGTGAGCAGCTTCCAAGATGAATCGAACGACATTTGAACAATTTCGTTAGCCCGTTGATCCAGCAACGCAACCAGCACAGTTACCCTCGGCTCTACAACGCGCGGCCACTAAAACATTTACTGGCATGCACAACCAGCCAGACAACTCAATGCGAAGCCAGAACGTCGAGCCGCCGCAGAAACTTGAGCTGCTCTACGCTACTGTCATCGCGGATCACATCAAAGTACGGTTTGATCATGGTTTCGAGGTTCAGGAGGTGGTGACCGGTTTCGAGAGCCGGTGGGTACATCTGGGGAATATCAACAGCACTGTCACTTCTGCCGCACTGAGTCAACTGCTTGGCCCCTACCAAGTAGACACCATCAATCTGCCCGAGTCGTCATCTACGGAAAAGCCGGTGACCGCCAAAGTGCAGTTCGCCACTGCAGAGGATGCGATCAAAGCCGTCACGGACCTCAATGGAACCGATTTCGCCAAGAGAATGATTAGCGCGAAACTGGCCATTAACAATTCGACCCACGGCAGCACAGTCCTCACAGATACGGATGTACAACTCGTGTGGGAGTGTCCATTTCGAGCTGGCTACGCTGGCTACGATACGCTGAAGGAAGCAAAGGCTGCCCTCGACACCTTGGACGGCTTCTCACTGGAGTACCTCGTCGTGTCCGCCCAGTTGTACGAGGGACTACCCTGTGTCGGCGCCTACAATGTCATTTTCAAACAGCTTCCCGCCAGCATGACCGAACAGGATCTACGCAAATTTGCCAACTCGAAGGCGGTTATGCTGGGGCGCCCCAACTACCAGTTCCTCGACAAAGCGGTCAGATCCATTCGCTCCAGACTAGAAGAGTATGGGACAATTGCCACCTTTGATATCCTCCCTCCTCCCTACAAGGATGGGATGGTCAAAGCCTGGGCTCGTTTCACGTCTCCTGCCGAAGCTCGCGCTGCTCAGGAAGATATGGATCGCAGACGCCCGAAATCTATAGGGCACACATTCCTCTCCTGCCGCCATGTCGTTAGCGTGTCACATGTGTTGAGTGCGGCTAGTTACAAGAAGATGCGTGAAGACATTGGATGGTTGCATTGGTCATGGCAACGCAGATACGGGCCCAGCGTCTCTATCAGAGAGCGATTCAAGGAAACTCCAGATAATGCTACGCCGGCGCATATCAGGCTGTCTAGCGAACAGCCCGAACTGCTGAGTAGCCTCAAGTATGAATTCGAGCAACTATTACACGGAGAAACCATCATGTTCGAGAAGAAGCCTCTATGGGATGATTTTCTTGTCGCCCAGGCAGGTCGTGCTTACATCTCCCAGGTACAGGCCCAGTACCCTGGCGTTCAGATACAGGTACAAAACAATAGGCGGGTAATCTCATTGTGGGGCCCTATCGTGATGCGGCATCGCGCCCGTCAAGACATCGTGCGCAAGATCATGGAACTCAAGGCGCTGCAATTTTGGAAGATCCCGCTATCCGGGAAACTTTTGAGTATCTTCTGCAGTACCGAGCTCTCTACTCTACAGGACCTCCTCGGTCCCGACAACTGCATCCTAGATTGCGAGGAGCGCGTCCTCGTCATTCGAGGAAACGACCGGGCTTTCCGGATAGCGTGCAAGGCCATCCAGGACGCACAAGGCAAACAGGGCGATGGTCCTAGCCCATCGCATGCAATCTGTCCCGTCTGCTTTGGTGAACCGGTCGTCCCCGTATCACTCGCATGCGGTCACCAGTGGTGTCGTACCTGTCTTACCAGCTACCTCACCTCGGCGGTGGAGAACAAGATGTTCCCCCTGAAGTGCCTAGGGAATGATGCGGCTTGCACGGAATGCATTCCCCTTGGCCTGTCGCGGAAACTCCTGTCCGCAGCCGATTTCAACGCAGTCATCGAGGCCGCTTTCTGGGTGTATGTTCACAGTCGACCGGACGAATTCCACCACTGCCCCACGCCGGACTGTACGCAGGTGTACCGCTCCGCGCCACCCAACGCCGTCTTGCAGTGTCCCTCGTGTCTCGTACGCATCTGCCCCGCGTGCCGCATAGAGCACCACGATGGCATGACATGCGAGGAGCGGGACGTCGCCGAAGACAAGCTCTTCAACGAGTGGACGTCGAACCACGACGTCAAGAGTTGTCCGGGGTGCAGAGCGCCCATCGAGCGCAGCGAGGGATGCAACCACATGACGTGCACGCGCTGTCAGACGCACATCTGCTGGGAGTGC
>JBBPJY010000078.1:26043-41037 GCA_038088975.1 Xerocomus cyaneibrunnescens
GCCTCCCATGATACGGCAACGACGCAGGCAACTCTGGCCGCTCATCCCGCCACGCCACCAACGTCCCAAACTGGTCCCGATACCCCTCCCGCTCGTCCGGATAGTCCCGCAGCTCCTCCGGGTACGCACGGTTGTGCGGCGCGTACACGACAAACATGTTGGACGTAAGGTGGTCGCCGCGGCGGTTCCAGAACCCCATGCGCACCTTGCGCGAGTAGTGCGGCGGCGAAGGCTCCTGGACCGGCGGGCGCGACGCCTCGAAGCTCACGCGCTCGACTGGGGGCGGCGGGAGCGGATTACCGTTGTCGCGTCGCGTCGCACTGCCGCCTCCCTGCGCGTATGGGTCGCGCGGGTGGGGCGAGGCCAACGGCGACGGCGAGTGCGAACTTGATCGCTGATGGGCGTGTCGGGCTGCATATGGCGATGGCCGGCGATCGCGGTACAGCCCGGGAGACGGCTCGGGCGAGTGAGGAACACTCCCGTACGGCGATGGCCGTCTGTCCCGCCGGCGCGGGGATGGATCCGGTGACGACTCTGCCGAACTCGTCGTCGGCGTGTCACGTAGGGGCGGCAAGAAGATCTCGCTGCTCGAGAGCGCGGACGAGGACTCGTGGATTGTGGTCAGGTTGGCGCCGATTGGTTCTGTGCGGCTGCGCGAGAGCGGGTTGGCGCTGCGCGTCCGGGAGGACGTGCTCGCAGTCAACGAGTTGGACAGGTCCTCCGAAAAGTTGGTGTAAACGTCCCGCGTGGACGATGTGTTGGGTAACGAGGACTGTCTCGTCAGGGGTTCTGGAACAGGTGGGCCACGTGACGGCGTCGAAGAGTGAGCCGCCGAGGACGGCGAACGAGAATGGTAAGTGGGAAGTAGCTCGTCCGTACTACGACGAGATAGTGAGTAATGGTTCGGCGTGCGGATGATGTTGGATGAAAATGTCGGGTGGAGTTCTCCCCTGCTCGTGAATGTTTCGGGTTCCTGTGTGAGCATACTTTGTGGTGTCGAAGCAGTGCGAGTAGGAAGAATGGTCGGCGTAGGTGCTGGATATGGCGGTACCTCGTTCACAGCGAGGGGGTGCGAGCGGCTCCGATTCGGCCAGGATTCAGAATGACTGATGGGACGTTGACTTGAAGTCGATGGACCAGCGTAGGCACTCCCACTCTGGCTAGATCTAAGATCCGAGGGATCTGAGCTATGTCTTGCTGGCGCAGCATGAGCACTAGGACTCTCTTGAGAGTTGTAAAAGTAACCGGTTCGCTTTCTCTCTGGTGTCTGGCTGTAAGCTTGAGCACCCGAACCATCCTGTAACAACCCTCTACTGCCCTGACCATGATCTCGCGTGGGCGTGGAAGCTGCGTGGAGGCTGGGATCCACCGATCCGGTCCTACGGGGGTTGAAATCTCGCGTGGGGGTCGCACGATCCCCACTCTCCTCTTTGAGCAAACTTGGTGGATTCCATATCCACGGCGTCTGCGGTTCATCGCCATCATAATCAGACGGCTCCTTCCTGTAGACAATCAAAAAAAAACACGATGCGACCCTCGTCAGCATACGATCTACCATCGGTCTAGACACAGGATTAACCAGAGCGAGAAGCCGCGACACACCTCTTGACCATTCCTTCCAGACCCAATCCGTTGTCCGACAACTTGGTATTCCAGTAGCTTGGCGAAGGCGGTTTCGGTATGCGCTTGTACGGGTTGAAATTGGGCGGGAACCACCCCACGCCGGGTGCCCATGGTTGTTGCGGATTTTGCATGTTCGCAGTGGGATTGTATTTCCAGTACCCAGCGTTCCAACTGGGGTGTGCAGCCGTCCCGCCAGGCGCCGGAGGTGGGCCAGGATAGCCAGGAGGAAAGGCGACGTTGCCGCCAGGCGGCCAGCTGCCCGTCCACCCTTGGGGCGGCGGTGCCTGGTGTGGGGGCTGCATCAGCTGCGGGTTCGGGTGCCATCCCTGGATGGTCTGCGAGGCCATCTCAGAGCGTTTTCTGTAAGACTGGTGTTGTTGCCAACGATGCTGCTCAGCGAGATGAGCATCGATCGGAAGCGAATACGCGAGCATGACTCACGCAGGCGGCGAGTCCAAGTGACTATGAGAAGCGTCAGATGTTATATGGTGTTGGCCACCTGCCAGAAGACACAGCAATTGGAAGGATCCCTGAGTTGATAACGGGCACGAGGCTGGCACGACGTACTTGCACCTACACAATGATAGACGCTCGTTTGAACGAGCTGAGCACAACGGTCCTCGAGTGAATATATACCCGTCCCAACGTTCGAGTCCGTTCCACAAGATACCCGTAGAGCCGGTAGGACCAAGGCTGCGCTAGTCAGCGACTATTAGTATTTGGCACGGACGGCCACACTGCCAGTGTAGGAGCGGCCACACAGCCAAGCAAAAATGGCCGACCGGGCATGCACACGAGCCCCCGCGCACCGCTCGCTATTTCTCGACACCCGAGGTGTTCCTATCCGAATCCACGGCGACCTTTTGTTCCCGAAGGTAAAAGAACAGCGTGTTTATGGAAACTCCAAAGAATGACTTGATTGTGTCCGTCGATACCAATTGTCGCGCTGTTGCCAACAAGCACATTCAGAGTCCGGGGTCCGACAGCCGGAAACGAAGATCGAGAAGGCAAAGCCTTATCGTATCGAGGCAAGAAGGGTCCATTGAGCGTCTCTACAGCTAAAGATCATCGGTTACAAAGTTGCTAGCCAAGAAAAAGGTCCGATCTTCAAATATACGAAAGATATCTACGGAGAAGGGAAAAGGTCTATGGTTATTCAAGCGCATGCTCCAAGATCCTGCCACGAGCCAGAAGCATCTCCAGGAGAGTTGGCGTAAGTCCACTGCACTGCAGACCAGAGGTGGTCTTGGAAGGTAACCCGGTTCCCCGAGGTGTATGCAACATTGCCCTCCCATGCAGAAATACCGCTGCAGCTGGCCTTGTTGTTGATGGGCTGAGCACAAGTACCGACAAGGGTCCACTGGTCAGTGTGCAAAGGTGGCGCATTGTTATACGTCCACTGCTTGGCCGTGAACAACTGGCCGTTGTAAATCGCTTGGGCACCTGCGGTATACTTTACAGGGTGTCAGTTGCGGATTCAGGGAGGGCATCATGGCGCGAGCCGACATACCGCGAAGGCCGCCTGCCAGCTCTGAGCATTGTTGCAGTCGACGGAGCCTCCAGTGGGCGTGGCCGTTGGGGTAGACGATACAGGCGACGACGCGGTGATCGGACTGGTAGTCGGAGTGGCCGACTGAGTATGGTTCTTGGACACCGGGACTGGAATCGATGCAGTAGTGGCCGGAGGCGTCGATGTAGTGACTGGGGCTGACGAAGTCGTCGGCGGTGGTGAGACCGGGACTGTCGCTGTAACAGTAGGGGTCGTCGACGGAGTCGTCGTGGGGTACGAGTGATTGGTGGTCGGGACCGATGCCGTCGTCGTCGGAACACTGGACGTAGGAACCGGCGAAGTGGTGGCACCAGTCAGCGTCGAGGTAGGAGCTCCCCCTGCCGAAGTAGGTTGGGGTGTCGTATACGTCTGCATTTGTCTGAATCAGCTCCACGGTCTTCGACGGCGCAAGACAGAGTTGACTCACAAAAGTACCTTGGCGTTGGATGACAGCGCCGTTCGCGGTGGCGAGCGACGACAAGACAGCGACAAGCGTAACAAAAGTAGAGGGAATCATCATCATGGCGAGAATCGAATTTGAGATCAACGGTCAGCGACGTGGGTAGAGGAGCGTCTCTGCGTGAGTGAGGGAGCAGGGGCGCTGAGGGGAAAAGTTCGCCGATGAGGACCTTCAGCTTGGCGGCCCCCCTTCTTATACCCATCTCAAATGTATCAGCCACATACAACTGAATGAGAATGAGATCGGCAATGCATCTTTGCAACCCCAAACTCTCCGCTGCTGAGTCAGGGGTTCGACGTACGGAGCCCCTTTCTCCAACAAATGGGGGACTCACTATTGAGTGGGGACTTGAATCATTCGAGTGCCGTGCGGGACATGTTGTCCGTGCGGGAACTGTCGCACGACTCTAAATAGCCTCTAGGACAGGGAACCCCGAGAGGCCACTGCAGTGACGGCGCCGCCGTCAAGCGAACAGAGAAACCATGGCCAAGGACTGAGGCCCGAGGTGCAAGCCCGGCGCGGATAAAACGCTCCACTAGCCCCACAAAATTTTGATCAAGCCCGACCCGAGGGGGTCGTCCCATGGCCAATTCAAAACCTCGAGAACCTCGGATCGACGTGCGGCCCGTTTGAGCCATTTCTGCGCATGTGTCTTGTCAGTTGAAAAATGTGCGGTCACCATTTTTTATCTTACTGCTGTTAATCCAGAACAAATCGGGGGGACTGGCGCGGATTCAAACCTTTTTCCGCGCGGACAGATCGACAAGCCTGAATTTGTAGCTGTGCACAAGCCCCTAGATTGTGCCCCTATCGCACATTCGGCCCCGAGTCGCCGTACGTTGCTGACAAAGGCAAGTCCTACATACCGTGAGCTTGAGGGCATGTGTAACGCGTCAGTCGCACATTGGAGCCATCGTCTTTGAATTGGCCCGAACAGGTCATACTCTACATGCAATTAGACAAGCCGCGTCAAACATACATGCACTACATATCGGGCACGCATGTCATGACAGCATACGGAAGAGGAAGAAAACAGTAGCTCAGTGCATGGGGAGCATCTTCACCGGTTCTATAGCAAAAGAAAAAGACGCGTGCGTGAGCCAGCAGTCAAACGCCCAGGAGAAGGGCGAGGACAAAATGGAAACACCGAGCGGCGGCAATCGAAAGCATCAAACGTACCTTGACGAACCCGATGGCAGCAGATTTTTCGCGGAAACATTGGCGACAGAGGTCGAGGCCGTATTTACGAATGAGACCTGCTTGGTGAGCGCAGAGGCGGCTAGAGGTGCAGACATAGTAAAGGACCGATGCATTGATGTGGGGAGAGGCGACAAGGACGTCGATATAAGAGATTCGCCGTGAGTAGACGTTCGACCAAGGACATGAGGGAACTCACCACTGACGACTTCCCTTACCAAACTTGCGGGGACGAGAGAACCAGACAGCGTCGTGTGTCATTTTTTATTCTTTGCTTCTGCAAGGGGAGTGGATCGAATGGATACGTCAAAATGCAATTGGCGGGGACATACCTGCAACGTCAGGAGCCTTGTAAGACGGAGTACTTGCAGATACTTGAACCAGGATGACGCTGGGAAAGAACTGTATAGGTGGCTGAAATAAAGTTTAACACATTGTCGCTCACGTGCGCTATGGGAAAGGCTCAATTCGGGAGTGGCGTGTTATCTTTTGCCGTCGTTGTCGAGCAGAGGTGACCTCTGCAGCAGATGCAATGGAGTTATCGCTGTAGAAAGCACGGATGGCCCATGTGGTGCAGAGCGTCGCAACTCTCAAGCATACTATAATGGAATAGAATAAATAAATAGATAGATAGATACACAACTAACGATATTCTTGTCCACCGAAAATTACAGCATCGGAATATGGACGACCAACACCAGACACAGAAGACAAGCGAGCCGGCTCACACAGCCGACATGCCTGGCGATGACTTGGCCTCATCCTCCCTCGGCACTGTCGACGCCGACTCTGCGTGCGTCTGCATCGTCACCTGCACTTCGGGCACGAAATACGCATGTGGCTGCACCCGTTCGTCGACGCGTTTCAAGCTCTCGCGTCGATTCAATCTAGCAGTGTCACGGTCGTGAGTATGCGTGTGCATCGACGGTGGACGTGGGGGCGACGATGCGGGAAAACGATAACGGCAAGTACTTACAGCGTTAAAAACGTGAGGGTGTACACTGCGCAGAAAAAGGAAATATGAACGTGAGCGGCGTGGACGCGCTCAGCGACACGCACCTTTACCCAGACTGAGTTGAAACAGCGACCACGCGTAGGTCCTCGGGAGCGCGAACCACTGGCAACCCCGTTCAAATTAGACCTTCCATGTCTCGACCATCGTACGCAGCAAATGAAACTCACGAGAACCACCACAATCACATGAGAAACGCTGCGTGATGTATGTGCAAAGCACGTTGTCGTGACACTTTGTACTTAGACCACAACACAAAATACGCACGTCGTCAAGATGCCTCGTTGAACATAGTAGAGTATCAGCCTGTCCAAGAGCTTCGAGGTCCTAAGCGCGATCTATCGTCAGCGTAGAACGTGACGGATGACACCTGACATGACATGACTCACGGCCCAAACGAAGACTTGCCATCAAAAAGGTATCCAACGAGGGAGATGGTGATGATGATGTCGGTCAACGTAACCAGCCCCAGCGCGAATGCAAAGCAGATCTGTCATGCGTCAGGTTACGACATGCGAGCCAGAGCGGGACGCATGTACACACCTTGTTGGTCAAGGGCCATCCCTTACCTACAAAACGCAACGACATGATTGTCACTACGGTGAGTGCTACAGGACGTACACGTCAGCAACCTCGTTACACCTGTCAGAGATGATTGTCACCTATGCCGGAGGCTTGGGCAGGGATAAGTCATTACAATATAAGGACGGGTTTAAATAGGGATACCTACCAAATGCCAGCGTAGCTAGACAGACCTTTCAATTTTCAACACAGTCAGATAAGTGCGACACAAGAGAAGAGCGAATAAACGCACGATCATCCCAGTCAACCATTTGTTACGCAAGGACACTGCATAGGCGATTTAGGAAGGACTCGGAGCGACTAGAGATGATGCACCTTGGTATATACTTCGTGCGAAAAAGCTAAACTGGACGTGAACGCCAGAGTTGGCTGATCCGGAAAATTAAATACCATTGCACAATGAAAATGGCGACGTCCTGAAACCAATTTGAGGATTAGTAGCAAACTCAAACAAAACAAATCGCATACTGAGGCAGTAGACTCAAGCTAAGAAATATACGGGGTGAGAATCAACTTGTAGGAGCAGACGAAGAGAATTACCACGAGTGGACTGAAAGCGCACCGTTGATGTCAGTTGAAACGAACATATCATCAAGGAATGCAGACTTGCATATTCCCTCGCAGAGGTAAAATCGGGGTCTGGACAAGCTCTATGTATATTCCACAGCAAGTAAAAATGGAATTGAACGTGTCCGACAGACTGGGATGATCGAGTTCGCGTTATTCGAACTAACCACGACAAGCTAAACACCCACAAAACGATGACAACCTTGAAGAACGCTCAGAAAGCACAGAAGACCACGCGAACATTGTGACTCACCGCCGTTTTGAGCATGATCCTGTCATTGTATCTCTGGAAATATACATACGTCTGCAACGTCTGGAATGGGGGTGCAATTCGTATGAGACTACAAGGCAGAATGGTGCAGCCAAGTCGCTCACGTTTGCGCCAAACAACCTGACGTGGAATGAAGATTGATCAGCCCGGGCCAGGTTACGTTCAACGTTGGTCACCGGCTCGGGACATTTGGAACTTGCCTACTCACCACGTTGCAAGCGTGAACCCGAGAAACAACATTGCCAACGAATCCACCGCAAGTTCGTTCATGATAGGTTCTAGAATCCGTCTGTCGTTGTCGGCAAAATACGAGGATGGGACGTTGTGAGGAACTGGTCTACCAGCACTCGCAGCACCACCTCGCCGTGCTTTCTTTAAGGAACGTCACTCTATCGTGCAACTCTATCGACCCTGAATGCTTTCGTTTGATTTACGATGCTGGAGTTGATTCAAGTCAATTTACCGACGGCATTTGGGGCGCCAGTATCCATAGTTTGTTCAGGGAGTGGGCATACCGTCGAGCGCCGTCCGATGGACGCACTGGTTACATAACCTGCTTATATTTCCACAATCTATTCAGTTCCCCGCTGAAATATATGAGGTGAACTATGCCATACAATGTTCAATACATCTGGAGCCAGGCGGAACGGCATCGTAAAACCGAGGCTCGGCCCATCAGCATCCTCCGTGATCCACGAATGTCACGTTTCGTGAGGGGTAAGTGAGACAGCAGGACCGCATTAATGTTGTACTGGGACGAAGTTATCAACCTTTCCCCACGAAAAGATACTTGAGTACCGCATCAATCTATTCGGCAGTGGAATGCCCTCGCCGGCCAGAGATTAAAATCCCAAATTCGGGTGTCTCAGGGCACGGGAGATAACCACCGTGACGATACCTGCCCTGTCACCGAATGAGTCACCGTGTTTATGCCGAGAAAGAACCTGCTTGGCACGCAGAGTGGAGCGTCTACCCGGAGTACCAGGTTGCAAGGAGCAAAAGGTTTTCAAACCAAAGGATCAGTTGCAAAGATCATAGGAGCAGCTTAAGCCGGTCCTTCATAGATCAAGACCTGCACAGCGTCGCATCCAAACCGGCGTAATGACATTTGGCCGGTGTTCTAGAATCTAGATGGTATTGCATGAATTTATCAACACAACCGAACTTATCGGTATCAACCGGCTAGAATATATATCGTCTGGAATGGAAGCTCGGCCTGGATGTAAACGTCATGTGACCAATGGAGTTGTGCCTTTCCTCCGGAAGCAATGAAGAATATATTGAAGGTTCATAACATGACGTTCTTACAAAGAACCGCTGGGGGACGCATGACGTTATCTTGTACCCTAGAGAGAGCCAACTTAATGAACGAATGAGACCACAGTCCAAACGGTCTGACAAACTCACATGACGGATAATCAGAACCGTATCCGAATCGGTGATTCAAATTCATCTTTTGGAAGTCGAGCCCAGGAACGCTCAGCAGGGTCAAGTCGAGTCCGAGTCTGGATATTCAGGTGCCCAACTGGCCAGTTTACGGCCTTGCCACCAAAGGCCAGGTCTACTGCGTACGTGCGCATCCGTTTGTGCTAGAGGACCAGCAGAGGGGTTTCGTTCCCAACAAAATGCGAGCGGTTTTACAAGATGAGTGAGCGTTGGGTTGGGACAGATGGTACCCAGCTCCGTGTAATCCACGGACGTAGGAGCTGTACTAGATTCTGAGGATGAGGAGCAAGGGAGGTGAATGAGAAGAAAGGGGACCGTCGACCTGTACGCGTGCAAGATGGTCGACTGCGAAAAAGGGCTCTCTGAGAGAAGAAGTGCAACGGTTGGATATACGCCTGAACTGGCGCATTCGGATAGAGGCGATGGGGACGATGAGAGGGCGGCGAGCGAGGCAGAGTGCCGGAGATGCCACACGCCCTCCATTTCCCGTACATATTTGGGACTGAACTTTTTCTTTTCGGCCTTGCACTGCGCGAGGAGGCGGAGTCGTCTCCGAAGCAGGCCACTCGGGTCTGGCAAAGCACCTGGACGATGGGCGGGATCGGATTCGGATGCAAAGGGAAGCCACCACCATCCGACGAGGTCGATCCCGCCGTCTGACCTGCCACCAACGTGTCGAAGGGTCATCGAGAAATGTGCCTGCAGCAGCTGGAGAGAACGCTGCTCAAAGGCGAGTCCGCGATGCACAGCGGACAGCTTGCTCGTCGCCATCGATGGCGACGAAACGTGGAGGGGTCGTTTCGGGTGAGGGGTCGCACGGAGGTTTCCGGGTATACAGACATTGCTCCCACTCGGGTCACAAATTCGTCAGTTGGTCCTTGTCATGTCCTAGTGCGTCTCTTCGTCGCGTCGCACGACGAGCAACGTTTACTAACAAGCTCCATGGACAGCGTCATCTTTGGCCGCAGCATCAAAAACGAGTACCTCACACTAGGTACGCTGTTTACCGTCGGCGCCACCGTGTTCGCCTTGCGGGGCGGAAAGAAGGACGCCGTCGCCGCCAGCAAGCCTCTAACAGAGCGGGTCAAGGACGCAGTTCCCATAAAGGCGGAGTCCAGGTGCGTAGTGCTCGTGTCCAGTTATCGTCTCGGAACTCATGTCGGTGCCAGTGAGGAAGAAGAGTTGTGAGTGTTCTGTTTGCATTGTACGAGTTGCTCTGTACGATGTCCTCTGACACATAGGATGAACAGCATCAAGAACTTTATTGCAGAGGCCGAGAAGGAAAGCGGAGGGTCATCACATCACTGAGCTCGTCGCTGTCGCAGTCGTCGGTTGTATTAGTGTTTTGTGAGACTGCAAATATAGACTCAGACTTTTTCTACGTACCTCGGCATGCTCGCTGTTTGACACGACGCGCTCGTAGTACATGTCACCGCTTGTCTCCACCGCAACGACAGACGAAACGTATCATTTCTATTCTTTCGACGACGACCATGGCGTCCCCGCTTGACCCACCAGCTCAGCCCTCCGTACTCCCCTCCCCACCGACATCCCCCACCTCTCCCAGAATAGCAACGATACGCGCACGGGTCAAAGCCTCGAGACGGCCAGTCTCTATAGCCAACGTCCCGTCACCAAGCACTGAGGATCATGCGGAGCGGACGAGGAGCACGTCGCCGTCCTTGTCCAGAATCGTGACCGACCCAGACGCACTAGGCTCTGAATTTAGGACGACCTCTCCGGCGAGCGCGAACATGGTCGCTAGCAAGCGGAGACAGTCGTCTATCGCGTATTACACCCCCTCCTCGCCTGCCCCATGGAATCAACGACCACAATCGAGTAAAACGCTCTCCTCCGGCCCGGACCGTGATGTGGAACCTGTCTTAGCAAACGGAAAGGAGAACGTGTCAAAGAGATCAAGTCTCGTGTTGAGCTCACGCTCGACCTCTGCTCGTGAAAGTGTGTCTTCCTTTGAGGTAGCAGGTGCAAGAGAACGGGAACCTCTGACATTAGTTGAAAAGTAAGCGTGTTTTCTTGGCCTATCAACGCGACAGGTACTTGCCGTGGTGACATATTTTCATACCCTCGCGATAACGTGTCTCGACCTGTTCCTCTTTATCTCAAACTCTGGAAGTTGATGTGATGCTAATCTTCGCGCTTCTTTCCTTTCTTTGGTACTCGTCCGCATGCGCCCTTCATTTCGCCCTTCCGTGTTCGGCTGGATCAGACACGCAGATCTACTGCACTTTATCGCCCAGAAGGAGCGCAAATGTCTTGAGCTTCGCGATCAACTCGCCGTACACGAAAAAGAATTGGCAGAACGTGAGCAGCTCTTCTGACATCTTTCTCGATCGCGGCTGGACCAGCCTATCATACTTCTTCGTCCGTGTCGCCGATGTTGCAATGCCTCACTGACACGCATTTTTCAGTGAAACGTAAATGGGAATGCATCGTCAACCGCGGTCATGACACCCTCCCAAACTCGCCCCCCGTGGTGGGCATCGGTGGCGCTGCCCTCGACGGGCTTAAAGAAGGCGTCCGTTTGATCGCTGCAGGTTTCAGCGATTTCAGCGGGGTCATTCATGAACTGGATTCTAGCGACAACGATTCCAGACCCAAACTCGTCCACATACCGGACGAGACCAACAACACTTTGACCGCCCGCGCGATGCAAGCGGACAGCGAACACCGCTTGATGACTTCCGTGTCCTCCATCCAAGAGAGCGTTCACGCCTTAGATCACGTACTCAATGGTGGTGAAGACGGGACGACGACGACGGCGACTGCTCCTTCGCTCACGCGCGCCGGCAGCCTCAACGCTCGGATGCACAGACGCGCCTCGCGCATCCTCGCGGAGGAACCGACGACCCCAACATATGCGTCCGTTTCGCTCGACTCGCCCCCCGTCCAGAGTCCTAAATCGACCAACCTAGACTTGGGCATGTCGCTCGTCCTCGCTCCCAGTCCGACATTGGTACCGCCCTTGTCGGGTGCAGTGTCCGCGGCTTCGGCTACATCTGCGTCCAAATCGCTTGTGAACGGGAGTGAGAATGGGTCGACGCACAGCGCTAGGCCCGTATCATCCTGGATGGACAACATGGGCAAGAAACTGAGCGAGCTGCAAAGGGGCCAAACGTATGTCGCCCGAAATGCCCTCTCGAGATGATCTGTTGCGTCATGTCCCTTCTTACCTCTCTCGATAGGTTCTCGAAGAGCCAGAAACGTGCGTCGTTGCTCTTGGCGGGCGTCTCGAGCACGATCAGCGCTGCCCTTTCTCCTGGGCCGACGGCGACCACACCTGCGCCGCTCCCGAAGTTGATCCCGGCAACCACGGTGATGGCGCCACGTACCTTGTCCGCGACATCACCCGTGTCCACCAAGTCCCTGGCTACACGGTCTTCGCCCCCATCCCATCCTCATTCCCATTCTGGGATCGATTCGCTATCATATCCGTCTTACAGGTCCATGTCAGACTGGTTAGATGACGATGAGGAACAAACGGTCCACCCAGGCGGAGTGTTGGTCCCCGATACAAAGGCACCGCCGCACCACACAGTAGACGGACGTAGCGAGGCGGCTGCCGCTGCTGTGTCCTCTTTCGACGACGATTGGAATTGGTGAGTGCGCGCCGGCTGGAGCTGGGGTTTCTGAGGTCTGTAGCGGTGCGCACCGTGTGGCAATGCATGATATCTCGGATGCGTGCAAACGTTGGTACTTGTATCCCTCACACGCGACATGCTTGATGCATGCGCATTTATGATTAGCTGATGATCTATGTATTTTATTGAGCCTCTCTATTTCTTTCGCGCCGGCGTGTGGTGGTTGAATGATTGATCTCGCTCAAGTGCCCTGAGTGACCCCTGATCTACACTACGGACGAGTCCAATACCGCCCGAGTCGGTATTCCCTCTCAGGTAAGCTCGAGACATGCAAAAACGACATCTACGGATCTTTGTCCGTCCGTCCTTGTTTTCTTTCGCCCCGTGTGCCGGCGACCGCTCGTCGGTTTCGATTGGCAACGGTCGTCGTGACATGGCCGCCAGTGCGACTACCAGTCGCATTGACGTTGGGCTGTGATCGCGTCCACTGTGACAGCTTTCGAACCTGACACCTGACCATGAAAAATCTAGATACGCACGACAGGCCGAGGGCTGTATGAATTGTGGTTACAAACCTGCTCGCTTCGTGCGCCGTCAGTCGAAAAGACGTGAAGTGCTCGCACCTTTTTAACTGGGTAAGGTTCGAGCTGTCGTCGATCGATCGATCGGTAGTGCAAACGATTCCTAGCATCTCCAGGACTCAAGCCCACTGGTTTGGGTTGGCGAGGGGGGACGGTTTACAACTCTGCTTTGACCGAAAAATCAATCGTGGTATACAAGTAGAGACTTAGAAGAGCCATTACCAGCGTGTGATCTGCAGTTCGATGAAGTTGGACCACAACGAAGTAAATGAAAAGGCGCACGGTCGCGGATATACCATCAGTACATTCCTCTTCCTACTCTTCTATCCTGGGCACTGATCTGTTCTATTGGACAGCATGATTAGGGCAAGCAGCGCCGCAGCCACACTGATCTATCTCGAAATCACATTCGCATTCTCGCTCTTCCACCAGCGATATTCTGTGAATGTGCTAGCTTTGACCATCCAGATCACGAGAGGCAAGTGCCCGTCCGTGCGCGATGTTGGTGGCAATGAGAGCGTCGAATTGTTTTTGTGGTGCTACATGTGGATCACGTCGACCGTGTCGTCCGATTGTTAGTGAATACTCGCTCGTATGTTGTGCAATATCTGAGCGCGCGGATCCAGCGAGAAGTCGACAAGGATGCCCGCAGCCGGGACAGTGATACCAAATTTTCTATGACGCCGAATATTCGCAACCGGGGCACAAAATATTCGACTTCGTTGTTTCATCATATGTTCCTTCTCTTGCCATTCTTGCTCCGCCGTCCGTCGCAGTATCACCTAGAAACATACGCTTCCTTACTGTTCGCCAGCCACCCTCGGATGGCCTATCCCGACTCCCAGGCGTGGTCACCGAGCTGGAGCATATCGAGGTAATCATGAAATTTTCTTCAGCGTGCACTACCCTTTTGGAATCACCAGAACAGTTGAAGAAACACTTTCCTTGATGACGGAAGCGGACTGGGTCCATTTTGCGTGCCACGGAATCCAAGACCCCACAATTCCGACTGATAGCGAGCTCTGTCTTGCAGATGGACGCCGTTTGAAACTGAGTGACATCATCGCGTTGTCGCGCCGGCAACGTGGGCCCGCCTTTCTCTCTGCATATCAGCGGCGACGAGTGATGAGCGTCTCTGATGAGGCCATTCATGTTACTGCAGGAATGTTGTTCGCTGGTTACGTCAATGGTACGATGTGGCCGATCAGCGATCGTCTGGCACCCGTCGTGACAAGGCACGTCTACGAGCACCTGTTTCGGAGTGGCACAAGGCCGGACTATCGAGAGGCCGCGCAAGTACTACATGAAGCTATTGGACGTGTTCGAGATGGTAGCTGTTGAGTGCAACCGCACCTAAGGTCTTGACTACTTACTAGCATGGATATATACATATACAAGCTGATCAAGTACACAACGAACGCCACATATTTTAGGTGTCTGTCGACGTTATGGTTTTCCAAGCAATCAGCTCAACAAACATTTCTTACCTTGCCTTTCCACCATTTCGTCGACATACTTGACCCGAATCGACACACTGTGCGACATGTCAATATCGACTCGATTGCCCACCAATCCCAACAGCTATAATCCAAGAAAGGACACGCTTAACATAAAGAATAGACACTCGTCAATTCGCTTCTCCCAACAATAAAACCATTCCAATCCTACAAGCCACACGTACTAGATGGTGACTGATGATCTTCAGTCACCATCCAGTACGTGTCCATGAGGTAGAGGACAAAGCTAGGTTATTCGGATTTGATGTCGACGGATGATGTCGACGAAGGTAGCACCAACTAGGATACGCGTTCCAGTGCTGGCTGCCTCTGTCCGTAAAGGAGACAGCCAAAGTTGACAGGTGGAACTTGGCCCGACATGTAATCTTCACGGTCTGGCCGTTGGTTAGTTAATTGTAGGAGCATCAAAAAACAGGGAGGTAGCGGTGACAGTGAGTTTGATGACATCTCTAGCAGAGATAGTAATACCCAAGAAATCGTAGGAGTAAAATCCGTACCAGGCTGTTCATTAATAAAGGAACGGTGAGACAGGCAGTGAATACCTAGTCAAGTATAACCTTACCATCACATGTGGGATCAGTCGAAGAAAC